>JBBWWR010000044.1:0-75440 GCA_039583875.1 Platanthera guangdongensis
GAGCGTGGGTTGGCGAGAGACCCCTCCGGGTAAAAAACATTAACCTCCCGGAGGGGTCACTTGTCATGCAGCCTGATGGGAGCCTGAGTGGCTGAGACCCCTCTGGGTAAAAGACACTGAACCTCCCAAAGTTGGTCAACCTTGTTGCCAGCTGATGTGAGCATGGTGGTTGAGACCCTTTGGTAAAAACAACTTAACCACTAGAGGGGTCCCTGCCATGTAGCTGATGACCTGTGTGAGTGGATGTACCAAATCTTGGGGAACACTATAAAACTCTGTTGTCTGCTGTGCTGTGGCTGTGTTTTGCTGTGTGATGTGTGCAAAAGTATAGAGTAGATTTCTGTGATATAACTGTTTGCTACCATTAAAAAGTTTAAAAGGATTAGGTCACCTATTCAACCCCTCTAGGTGGTTAGGAACTATATCTTTCAACTGACTGAACTGCTGAAACCTCGAGAGGAGGTCAACCTGCCATGCCAGCTGATGGGAGCCTGGGTGGCGAGGGACCCGCTCTAGGTAAAAAACACTGAACCTCCCGAAGGGGTCAACCTGCCATGCCACCTGATGGGAGCCTGAGTGACGAGACCCCCTCCGGGTAAAAAACACTAAACCTCCAAGAGGGGTCAACCTGCCATGCCAGCTCCCACTGGCTGGATGAGTCGAATATGCCCCGGGGAGAGCAAGTCCCACCCCGAGAGGATCTCCTCATCTAGGCTCCCACTAACTGGATGTGTCGAATGTGCCTCGGGGAGAGCAAGTCCCACCCCCGAGAGGATCTACTCATCTAGGCTCCCACTAGCTGGATGGGTCAAATGTGCCTCGGGAAGAGCAAGTCCCACCCCCGAGAGGATCTCCTCATCCACGCTCCCACTAGCTGGATGGGTCGAATGTGCCTCGGGGAGAGTAAGTCCCACCACCGAGAGGATCTCCTCATCCAGGCTCCCACTAGCTGGATGGGTCGAATGTGCCTCGGGGAGAGCAAGTCCCACCCCCGAGAGGATCTCCTCATCCAGGCTCCCACTAGCTGGATGTGTCAAATGTGCCTTAGGGAGAGCAAGTCCCACCACCGAGAGGATCTCCTCATCCAGGCTCCCGCTAGCTGGTTGGGTCGAATGTGCCTCGGGGAGAGTAAGTTCTCCTTTACTCCGATGACTGTCCCGCTGTCAGGCTCTCACTAGCTGACAGGGAAGACGTACCTCTCGTGGATGCCCAGTTCTTTTTACCCAGAGGGGGTCTTGCCACCCAGGCTCCCATCAGCTAGCATGACAGGTTGACCCCTCCGGGAGGTTCAGCGTTTTTTACCCAGAGGGGGTCTCGCCACCGAGACTCCCATCAGCTGGCATGACAGGTTGACCCCTCCTGGAGGTTCAGTGTTTTTTACTTGGAGGGGGTCTCACCACCCAGGCTCCCATCAGCTGGCATGACAGGTTGACCCCTCCGGGAGGTTAAGTGTTTTTTACCCGGAGGGGGTCTCGCCACCCATGCTCACATCAGCTGGCATGGCAGGTTGACCCCTCCGGGAGGTTCAGTGTTAAATTCTTATATATTTATGCGATATAAAAAGTCTCATGATATAACCTGTTGGTTTTTGAAGTTTCAATTTATTTTCATGTTTTTTTAAAATTTATATTTTTTTTATTAATTAAATAGTTTTGGCAACATTTATTGAATGTAACTCTACATATTTTGAAAATGTTGCAATAGGTGCATATAAAAACCGTTGCCTTTACTAATGATATAGACAATAATTTCAAGTTATGTTGCCTTAAAATGTGAAAACTGTTGCCTTAGGTATTTGGTAACACGGGTATAAACATACACCCCTATGACAACAGTTTTCAATGTTTTGGCAACAATTTGCAATTTTAGGCAATAATTTTAAATGTTGCTAAAGAACAAAAATATTGTAGTGCCACGTTTTGAACCCGTGCTAACCAACACCCAATGACTACAATTCAAGTCCTTACTATAAGATAAGTAGGTACAAATATATCCTTTAAGATAAATCAAGTCACCACTACTACTATTATTGAGTCGTCATTACCTAAACACCCTATAGTATAACTTTAGTGCAGTGGAGTGTATACAACATGAGAATAACTTTTCATGATCCTAAATGATTACTTGTGCGTCTAGTGATGAAATTGAGTTATTATATAAGGTTTCACAATGAATTCCATATTACCTCCAGGGCTAATATAGACCCATACTAATCCATCAACCCCTATCCACACTACCTCACCCTCTAGAGCACACCTTCACATCTCTTTATATGAATAGTATAAGCCAAAATGCACATGCTTATCCATCATTTATTCATGATCCTCTACATGTACAGTAACTTGCAAGCAGTGGCGGAACTAGAATATTTGTCTTGCCCGGGCACCAATAGAAATTTAAGTATAAGTAATAATAAAAATTTCATAAGTCTTTCTCTTCTTTAAAACTAGCTAATCAATTATGATACTCTCACAAAAAAATGCCATTCATTGTGCATTTGTGCTGACTACTGATTTCTAATAGGAGTATAGGCTTACACAATTGAGATAATGGCTAAGTAATTTACAATCTAAAAATCAAGAGAATAAGAGATTAAAATCATACTCTAATAACAGAATAAAACAATACCTCATGGCCAATTGTAAATGCCTCCTTAACTAAATGTATAAGTTCATTGAGTCATTTCATCAAACACTCAAAGGGTGATATCACCATCAAGAGATTGGCATGATTAAGAGCTACAAACTAACCTCTATTTCAAGTAAGATCATTGCCATTCAAAGGCTTCCTTGAAGTTATGCAAGCACCGAACAAGTATATCTCAGCCTTACTGAAAGTAGATTGATGATTCATCAAAACCCAAAAAAATAAAAGGGAAAAAAGTAAAGTCACCTGCTGTGAAAAAGATGAGAACTAGGGTTTGACAAGAACGGAAATGGGGCAATGAGATAAGCAAATGAAAGGCTCACTGCCATGTTTTTCTCCCATTTTCCGGCAACTCTTGTGCGACTAAAGCTGCAGTGGATGCTTCGTCTCGCGCCGACCAGAGGAGAATGAATCAATATTTCTGCACCATCGCGGTAAAGGCACGAACTCATGGAAGCATATGGATTCTGCAGCATCGTTGCAAAGGATGAATCAAGATTTCCGCAGCATCTGGGAGCCGGCGAATGCCGAAGAACGAATCCCTCACATTTTTTCGCGATTTTTATGCTCGGGCACGTGCCCGAGCGTGTCTCTACGTGGGTCCGCCCATGCTTGCAAGACCTTAAAATCAACAAGGTTGTCATGATTATGTGTGTATATATCTGATTATGAATAATGGTTGGTAAGCTTCTAATGCTACTATAAATCAACTCCGATTAGATATTTATATGTATTATATACTCAATCATGATCAAGTTACTTTATTATAATCAAGATGAGCATGTACACATGGTAATAAGCCAGTTAATAACATTAAAAAAAATCTGGTTTGACATGTAATAATTGATAGTGTTGTCCATAAAATTTCTCAAGCAAATTAATTAGAGTGCTAGGTGAACTAGGACAATATTTGTAAACATTATAAATCAACTTAAAAATCTTCAAATGCCCTAAAATATTTACCAAGGATCATTTCTAATATGGTTTGGTCATTGGTTTAAAGATCAAGAATTCAAATATTTGCCTAAGTATTTGACGACTAAACTTGATCCCAATACGAAGAAGATATTGTCAATGTCGACTGGAACTGTCCTTGATATAAAATTTGTCCAGGTCTTTTGTCGACCAGACAATGTCCCGACATAAAAAAAAATAGAGTAGCGTTGACTGGAATAGCTTTGGACATGGAAAACATTTTAATTTGTCTAAGTCAATTTTTCGACTAGAGATGTTCACATAGAACAATGAATGACGACTATAATAACTTAGGATAAAGAATTCATCCTGTAGAAATAGCTCGAAAACTTGTATGTATTTCTTATATGTGTAAATAAAAGGAGAGAATACAAATATATAGGAGGAAGGAGAGAGAATCAATCATATACATAATATGAGACTAAAGAAAAGAGAAGAGAAAAGGCAAAAATGGGCCCAATAATGAGCACTTTACATGGACTTTTCTTACACTCCCCCACAAGCTGGAGCGTACAAATCGTATGCGCCAAGCTTGGACAAGCACTGACAGAAGAGGGGCCTGGAAAGAGCCTTTGTGAGGACATTCGCAACTAGTTCTGTCCATGGGACATGCTTTAGATCGTGCTTCTTCATTTGAACTTTCTCCCGGATGAAGTGACAGTCGACTTCGATGTGCTTTGTTCTTTCGCGGAAGACCAGATTCTTGGCGATATGTATAACAGCTTGGTTGTCACAGAGGAGAAGAGCCGGTGAAGTTAGTTTTACACCCAGATCAGTGAGAAGACTCAAGCCACGTCAGTTCAGACACTACAGATGCCATTGCCCGGTATTCTGCCTCAGCTGATGATCGAGCAACGATCGCTTGTTTCTTGATTTGACAGGTAACCAAATGTCCTCCAAAATAGGTGCAAAAATAACTGGTAGATCGCCGATCATCAAGGGAACCAACATAATCAACATCCGAGTATGCCACCAATGTTGGAGCTGAAGAAGAGGTTCTGTAAACAAGTCCTTGACCATGAGCTATTTTAAGGTATCTGAGAATGCGTTCAACAGCCTGAAGATGAGATTTTCGAGGGGAGTGCATGTATGGACTAACAATACCAATAGAGAAGGAAATATCTGGTCTGGTTACCGTAAGATAGATCAATTTTCCAACGAGGCGGCGATAATATGGATTCTGGAGTAGGAGATCCGAGTCAGATGTCTGGGCGCACAACTTGTGGTTTACATCCATAGGGGTATCACGCAGCTGACAACCTGAATAACCTACATCATGAAGGAGGTCGAGGCAATACTTCCGTTGAAAGAGAACAAGCCAATCTGGTCGTCTGGCAACCTCAAGACCCAAGAAGTATCGTAGGGGCCCCAGATTGTTTGTCTGAAAGATGGAACTTAGATGTAGTTTGACTGCCTGTATCCCTTGCGAGTCATCTCTTGTAATGATGATATCATCAACGTAAACTAACAGAAGAATCGTTCCTGTTGTTCGGTGACGAGTAAACAACGAGAAGTCGGTCGAGTTCCGAGTAAAACCAATATCTCGTAGGGATTTACTGAATTTGTCAAACCATGACCGTGGGGATTGTTTGAGACCATATAGAGCCTTCAAAAGATGACATACCTGAGACTCCCCCGTGGTCTCAAACCCGGGTGGTTGCTGCATATACATTATTTCCTGGAGATCCCCATTCAAAAAAGTATTCTTGATATCCAGTTGGAATAGGGGCCACTGGCGATGGACAGTGACAAAGATGAGGACACGAATAGTACTGAGCTTGGCCACTGGAGAAAAAGTTTCCTCATAGTTGAGCCCCTATTGCTGGGTGAAACCACGAGCCACGAGACGAGCCTTCAGACGGTCAATCGTCCCATCAACATGTTTGATGATAAAGACCCACTTACACCCAACCAGTTTCTAACCCGGAGGAAGGGGTACTACAGTCCATGTCTAGTTAGCACAGAGAGTAGACATTTCGTCCTCCATGGCGGCCTGCCAGCTCGGATGTTGAAGCACCTCTTACACAGAGTTAGGAACAGAGACCGAGGAAAGAGAAGTAGCAAATGTGTGCAAGAGGGGAGAGAGGCGATGGAGGTAGACATAGTTGGCCAGAGGATAAGCTATGGAGGGAGGTACCTGATCAGCAGGATGCAGAGTATCCGTGGTTGAGGCCGACTGCAGAGGGGCAATGGAACCGGGAGGGCGATGATTGTAGACACGAATAACATGTGGTTTAGAGGGAGCATGAGCCGGTGCAGGGGGACCCAGTGAAGGTGGTGCAGTAAGGAGGATAACCGGTTGTAGGATGGATGGCTGGTGGTAGATGAGCAGGTAAAGGAGCAGAGAAAATTGGTTGATCTTCTCGGAAGGTAACATCAACAGAGACCGAGATCTTTCAAGAAGCTGGAGAATAACAGACATAGCCCTTCTGAGTGCGCGAATAGCCGACAAAGAGTTGTTTAGCCTCCTGGGGATCCAACTTATCCGAGGATGCCCCAGACGGTGGACGTAGTAGCTGCTGCCAAAGACACGAGACGGGAGAGGAAATGCCGGAGTGGAAGGAAATAGTAGGCTGAACTATGTAGCATAGTGGAGGACGAAGGATGGGAGATGGTTGATGAGAAAGTAGGAAGTGGAGACCGCAAAGTTCTAGTAAGGTTTAGGAACGAGCATTTGAAGCATGAGGGAGTGAGCAACATCGAGTAAGTAATAATTTTTTCTTTCGGCAATGTCGTTTTGTTGGGGTATAGTCACAAGATGTTTAATGAATAACCCCAAATTCAGAGCACAAATCTGTAAATCCGTGACCGGTGTATTCTCGAGCATTATCAGTGTGCAATATTTTTAGGGTGGTGTGGAATTGTGTACGGGTCTCAAGGACAAAATTCTGAAAACACGGGGAAGCTCAGAGCGATCACGAAGTAAGTATAGACACGTAATGCGAGAGTAATCATCAATAAATGTGATAAAGTAACGAAAACTAGAAACACTTATAATCTTAAAAGGGCCCCATACATTGGAATGAACTAAATCAAATGGAGCAGCGCTCCGTGTACAATACACAGGAAAAGAAGAACGCGACTTCTTGCCGAAGATACATGACTCACACTGAAATGGATGAAGAGAGAGATCAAGAAGAGCCTGTTGGAGGACCAGCAGAGGGGCATGCCAAAGAAGTCAATGCCACTCAGTTGAAGAGACAGTAGAGAGAATGGTGGGAGTGTCATCAAGAAGGTAGAGCCCGTTCCGTAGTATGCCTTTACCAATGGTATTTTACGTTGGCCGATCCTGTATAACAAAAGAAAAAGAGTTGAATATGACAAAACAATCAAGATCACTAGTAAGACGTCCTACAAAAATTAAATTGAATGGGGGAGCTCGGAACATGAAGAGCCGAGCGAAGGGAGATCAACGGGTTGAGAGAAAGATCTGCCGAGCCGGAGACAGGAATCATCACCCCATTAGCCACAGTGATAGACTTCAGATAAGGAGAATCCGATTACTGGGCAGGCCATCATGAGGTAATGTGATGAGTGGCACCTGAGTCCATGATCCATCACAGGCTGGTGGATAAACAAGCAGTACCTATGTTGGAGACGGAGGCAATGGAGGCAGCGGGTGGGTTGAGTAGCCCTTGGAGTTGTTGGAGCTGGAGATGAACGACCTCAAGATCAGGAGGGGCGATATAGGAGGCATCAACAACAATAGATGTCATCGGACGAGGAGGATAACCAATCTTCCGGTAGCAGGTTGCCTCAAGTTGGCCGCCATGCCCACGACCCCAAGATCTCGAACGTCCGCCTCGAGCAGAGGTAGGAGGGGATGGTAGGAGGGAAGGGGCCCGCTGAAGAAGGGACGGGGGAGAAGGAGTAGAAGTATCTTGAGGAGGTGACACATAGAGAAGCATGGAGAAAACATCAGAGAAAGACAGTGTTGTGGGAGAATCTAGGACCTGAGTTCGAATGCTTTAAAGGTGAGACGGAACACGAGCCATCATGATGGCAATGCAGATGGCTTCCTTCTGAGCGCGCTGAGCAGCATGATCATTGGTATACGGCTGATGTTGGATTCAGGCCTCAGCAAGGGTCTTGGCTTGAGCGACAAAGGAGGTCATATCCGAAGCCCCGTCAGTGTCGAGAGCGAGAAGATCAGTGAGTATGTCGTAGAGATGCTGAAGGCTGTCTCGACCTGAGTACAAGGAATGCAGCTCATCCCACATAGACTTGGCGGTGTCGTGGTACATGGACATCTAATAAGGTTCGCCATCCAAGGAATTAAGGAGGCAAGTTTGAACGTGACCATCATTGCGGAGCCAATTGTTAGTAGGAGGAGAAGGAGGTGTCTGAGTAAGGTGAGGCAAGAGGCCCTTGGCCTGAAGAACCCGTCGAACAGAATGCACCCAAGGGATAGAGTTTTTCTTCCCAGAGAGAGAAATAATAGTCTTCCACAGCTCGTTGCGGATTTTAGCAGAACAAACCGGGAGGTCTGTAGGACAAGCCGGGCGGTCTGTAGCCGTCGGACTAGATGTCGGGCCAGTGGAGTTGACAGAAGAGCCCATAGAAGCAGGAGATGGAGACCGCAATGAGAAGAACCTGAGACCGCAGCGAGAAGAACCAGAGACCGAACGACAGGTAGGGAAGGAGAAGACCGCGAACTCAATGCGGGAAAACAACAGACCTCACGGTCACACTATGGACACCAGCGATCAGTCAGACCGTAACCAAAATGCAGAAAGAAGATAGTACACACGGTCTTGGTGAGCACAACAACGGTCGGAGCAATGAAGGAGACCGCGAGACGAACACGAGCGGACAGGGAGAGGAAACCGCGAGTAGAAGAACTCGAGCGTATAGAAGAAGAGACCGTGAGTTAATAACTCGAGCGGATAGAGAAGACAACGGGTAGGAGAAGCCGCGAGAAGAGGTCGCGAGTAGCAGAACTCAAGCGACAAGAGAAGGCAGCAGGTCCGCGACAAGATGCGAGGAGGAGCAGTCCGCGGTGAACTGGGGTAGTCCGCGGCGATTAGAAGGGGCATGCCGCAATTTTCGATGTGAGATCGACCATGACAGACAGGAGCAGTCCGCAAGAGGGGAAATTTTAGCGGACTGTGAGAAGAGAGCCCACAACCATTAGGAGGAGTCCGCGGCGGGATAAACCAAGAGACCGCGAGCGAGAAGAGAGCGCAGTCTGGACTGAGGTAGAAGCTCGCAAGGAGGGAGAGAAGTAGAGCAGGGGAAGAAAACCCTTAGCGGACAAGAGGAGCCCGCAGCGGACGAGAGGAGCACACAGCGGACAAGAGGAGCCCGCATCGGACTGAATGAGAACAGCTGGGAGAAGTGGACCCCACGGGACAGAGAGAGAGGAGTCTATAAGAAGCCCAAGGAGGAGGGTGGAACCACATAGAGGAAGAGGGAGCGGAAGAGAAAATAGAGGCCGTAGAAGACTGCAGGCCGCAGTTAGCCGAGCGGCTAAGGGAGAGGAGCGGATAGACTTTGCAGACCGCAAGAGACCGCAGGCCGCAAGAGATCAGAGGAAGACGAATAGAGTTTGGAGTCCGCGGGAGACAACGAGTCCCTCTGATACCATGTAGAAAGAGCTCGAAAACTTGTATGTATTTCTTATATGTGTAAATACAAGGAGAGAATACAAATATATAAGAGGAAGAAGGAGAGAGAATCAATGCTATACATGATGTGCGACTAAAGAAGAGAGAAGAGAAAAAACAAAAATGTGCCAAATAATGAGCTCTTTACATGGGCTTTTCTAACACATCCTAATTTGTTTAAGCCAAATAATGGGCTCTTTACACGGGCTTTTCTAACACATCCTAATTTGTTTAAGTCAATTGTTGACTAGAGAGGTTCATCTAGAACTGTGAGTGTGGATGAGAATGCTTATGTTGACTAAAATAACTTAGGGTAAATAATTTCTCCTAATTTGACCAAGGCATTTGTCGACTAGAGGTGTTCATACAAGAACATTGGATGTTGATGGGAATACTTATGTGGACAAAAACTACATAGAATGAATAATTCTTCCCAATTTGTCTAAGGTATTTGTCGACTGGAGATGCTCAGACAGAACAGTGGACGTCGACTAGAATAACTTAGGATAAAGAATTCATCCTAATTTTTCTAAGGCTTTTGTCGACTAGAGGTGTTCATACAGAATAGTGGATGTCGACGAGAATACTTATGTCGGCTAGAATAACTTAGGATAAAGAACTCATCCTAACTTCTCAAAGTCATTTGTCGAGTAGAGATGTTCAGGCAGAATAGTGGGTGTTGACGGGAATACTTATGTCGACAAGAATAACTTAGGATAAAGAATTCATCCTAATTTGTCTAATGCATTTGTCGACTAGACGGTACATATTAACGAGACCATTCATCTTGACGAGAAGATTTGTGTTGTTTCTAAAGTTCAAATGGAACCATGATCATGATCATTATTATCAACTCGTACATCTAGGATGTGTCAAATTTTCAAGTCCTTTAAGCTAGAGGTATGGGATATTCAACATGCAAATTTTCTAAATTAAGTGTAACACAACTATAGCCTTATAGGGCACATCTTTAACTTTTAAGCAAACAACACATAAAAGACCTCCAACTCTTCTTGAATTTCTACCAGTATACATACATGGCATAACATACCTGCCACCAAAATTTGAACCACATTGTCCACAAGGGGAATCATTCATGTACCAATCTATTAAAATGAAATTATTCACAAAGCCAGTAGAAAATTATTCCAAAAGTTATAAAATTTGGTGGGGGTGCTCATACCATCAACTATCACGCATGCACAAAATTGTATATCATTAGAGTAATATTCTGAGCGAAGTACATAAAACTTTGAGATCGCTAACTTTGTGACAACATTTTCAAGAACAGATCTATGGAGATACATTGCACAAAATATTTCGTGTCACTCCATTCTAGAAAGGTCATACCAAGGGCTACATCTTTCACGTGGAGACCAAAGTTCAGATATAAGTGTAGTATACCTAAAAATTGTCTTGAACCTAGCTGAATAAAGGTGACATGTTTATTACTTAAATAATAATCAATTTTGGTCCGCAGATAGCAGATCTGCGCGAATTTAGAAGCTGATCCCCCAACAACTGGTCTTCTTCTTCATCTAACCAATGGCTAGGATGAACATAAACTTCAATCCTTAAATACTCCCTCTACAAACCACAATTCTTCATGAAATCAGCTCATTGAGCTTGGTTTTGAGGAGGCTGAGTTGTTCAGAATTTGTTATAAGCCAGATTATGCACTAAATCCAGAGTTCTAGCATGCACATTTATCATACTTTTCTCCTTTTACTACTTTGGAATCAAACTCAATTGAGCTTGATATCTCTCCTAATTTGGTCTAGGATACTAACACCATGAGAGATGAGAGGAAACTCATAAGAATTGAGGCCATAATGGACCTTAAGCTCCTCCTTGGAGGCGTGCTGATGGATTCTATGGTCGGCTATGCTCCAATACAAGCTCCCAAGGTTGAATTGTTAAATTTTCTCAAAGTGGTCAGCAAGATAGCCTAAAGCCAAATTAATATTCTCAGAACTATCCAGTTAACACCTTGATCATGCGGAAGCCCAAAGAGAAAGCTTAACACCAAACAGAAATGGAAGAACAAGCAGGTATTATATTCATTCACACTTCTTTACAAGGCAAGGTATACATAGCGAGACATGATTTCGCTAGTACACAAGCTACAAACAAAAAACACAAAACAAGCCGGGCAGACAGCACCGAAGACCGTCGAGACCGTCCAGTCCGCCAAGGTCGCCGAAGCCGCACAAACTGAAGCTGCTACACGCCGAATAAAGCACGGAGTCCGCCGAGAGCGCGAGGTCGTGCGGACACACCGTTATTCGCTGACTGCTGAGGAACTGAAGCACAGACCGCCTACCCGCCTGAGACTGGCGGACAGCTAATTGGACCTTGGAAAGCTGAAGCAGAGAACCACTAACAAGCCGCAGAAGCGACCAGCTGGGACCGCAGAGACCGCACACTTAAATGTACTTGACCAAAGTCAAAGCCAAACTCCTGGCTCCTTGAAGCTAGCCGCGCGACCTGTACACAGCAAACCGTCAGCTCTGCTCAACCCGCGCAGACAGGAAAATCCAGACCGCAACAAACGACCAAGCCCCACTTACTGTTCACTCAGTTACTGTAGGCATGCCGGGGGGTTCTATTTATAGGCGAGGTGAAGAGTGCGGTCACCACCCTAGTGAATAGAATCACCACCCTAGCGCACACACTAGCAAAACACCCGTCCGTTGAGTCCACAAGGACTTAGACGGATTCCAAGAAAACTGCCACGAGCAAGACACAGATGTTCACAACTAGGCGGACTTGTGCTAGTCCGCCCACACTATGAGGACAAGGTACAGTCCGCACAGTCCGCAAACATCGTCACACGGACAGCCACAACTCCTTCAGAGACAGTCCGCACACGAAAGAGGCAGTCCGCACAGCATAAGAGAAAAACCTCCATCCTCCACAAGTCCACGACCAAAAGGCAGTCCGCCCGGTTAACAACGGACTTGGCGGATACTGCGGACACACTGGACTTGTCACAGAATGTGACCAAGTACAGTAAATCACCAAAGGGCCTAGCGCGAGCTCGGCGGACAAGGCCCAGTCTGCCAACACGCAATGCAAATCTCCAACACCCCACCAGAGTAAGTCAGAGTCCGCAAGCTATACTCGCACAGCTGCCCTGACAAACGACCAACCGTCGAACTCCGACACCAGTCCGCGCAGTCCTCCACAGCAGCTAACACCCGCTGCAACACCGGAGATCTCGGCAAAGGCCATAGCCGATCTACAAGGCCAGCCCGCAATAGCGGACACTGCAGACTCAACCAGTCCGCAAAGCCTCCCTCAGATTCAAACTCCAACCCGCCTGGTTACACAAGAGCTTGCTATTCTGCAAGGCCGCAGATCTAGCAGAGTACCGCCAACAGTCCGCGAACCGCAGTCCGCTCAGGCCACTCTGTTAGAAGACTTCCTTGGCCAAAGACCAATCAGGCCGCACAACAGACCGCTCAGGCCGCACACTAGGCCACTTAAGAACAACCATCACCAAGACATCCAAGGCAACTAGGTCGCAACCAGAAGTCCGCCCAGGCCGCGAACTCAGACCGCTCAGGCCGCACAGTCCGCCCGACCTGCCCCTCACCCACTTCCACTTCATAAATTTCAACACTCCCCCTTGAAGTGAGAAGTAGTGATCAAGCCCAGCAAGCTCCGTAACCCATGAAATGGCCCCTTTGACAGCGGCTTCGTGAAGATGTCAGCAAGATTATCTTCACTCCGAACAAGCCCGACCAGAAGAGATCCCTCCAACACCTTCTCCCTTATGAAGTGGTACTCGATCTCATTATGCTTGGTCCTTGCGTGACACACTGGATTATTTACCAGTTTGAGAGCACTCACATTGTCACCCCGGAGTAAAGTAGGCCCTTGCACTTCTTTATGAACATCCTCTACAAGCCTCCTTAACCAAATGGCTTCCTGAGCAGCCAAGGTCGAAGCCTTATACTCAGCTTCTGCAGTAGACACATACATAAAGTCCTGCTTCTTGCTACACCATGAAATGCAAGCTGATCCACAAGTGAACACAAGCAAGGAAAAGTCCGCATCTCTACTATAGAGGAGTCCCATATCAGAAGTTGTCTTGACATACTTCAAAATGTTCTTTGCCACCACCAGATGAGACTTCCTTGGTTCAGCCATAAACCAACTTACTCGACCAACAAAATAAGCAATGTCTGGCCTTGTAATCGTCAGGTAGATCAAGCTCCCTACAAGAGCCCTGAACACCAAGGGATCAGGAAGAATCCTTCCTTCATCTCGTCGAAGCTTCAGCCCATGTTCCAGTGGAGTAGCACAACTCTTCCCTTTGACCATGCCAAATCGACTTACAATGCGATCCGCATATCCCTTCTGGCACATTAGAATCCCGCACTCCTTCCTCTCCACTTCAAGACCAAGAAAGTGATGAAGCTCTCCTAAGTCTTTTATCTCGAAGAGAATAGCCAACTCAGCCCTGAGCCTAGCTACTTCCTCCTCCAAATTTCCTGTGACAATCATATTATCCACATATAGCAGGACCAAGACTTGAAGCTCCCCCTTCTTCTTGACGAACAAGCTATAATCCGAGTTTGAAGCAAGATAACCACAGAATTGAAGATACTCTGCTATCTTTTCGTACCAAGATCTAGGAGCTTTCTTCAACCTGTAGAGAGCCTTCCTGAGCTTGCAAACATAGTCTAGATGAACTTGAGAAACAAATCCAAGTGGCTGATCCATGAAGATGTCCTTTTCAATCTCTCCGTAAAGAAAAGCGTTCTTCACATCAAGCTGTTACATCCTCCATCCCTTGCAAGCAGCCAAGGCGATCACCACTCTAACCGAAGTCGTCTTTGCAAATGGACTAAATGTCTCCTCATAGTCTTCTCCATACTGCTGTGAGAATCTTCGAGCAACCAAACGAGCTTTGTAACTATCAATGCTCCCATCAACCTTCTTCTTCAACTTGTATACCCACTTACAAGTCACTTGAGTAATGTCATCAACCTTGGGAACAAGGTCCCAGGTTTCATTCTTCTTGAGAGCAGCAATCTCTTCCTTATGGCATCATCCCACTCCTTGACTCCAGTGGCCTCATTGAATTTTACAGGCTCTCGCTCATCCAGAGGACCTGCAAAGAAGCAGGAGACAAAGCTCACTGCATTCCCATCACAGTACCGAGCTGGTGGCTTCACAACCCTCTTCGATCTCCGAAGAGGTTGCTCCTTGCTCACTACCTCTGTTGCTTCTTCAGGCTCAACACCACCTTCAGGCAAGCTTTGAGCAATGCTCCCCCTACTTCCTGAGCCAGAGTCCTCAGCACCAGAACTTTAAGCAACAGGAGCTACTAGTGAAACAGTAAGCTCCTCTTCCAGACCTTCAACAGCCACCTTCTGCTCTTCATTAACCTTGCTATCTGAAAGCTCAACCGAGCCTCCTCCATACGACATCAATTCGTCAAAGACCACGTCTCTTGACACAACAAACTTCTTCGTTGCAGGATCCATGCATTTCCATCCCTTCTTCCGCTCATCGTAGCCTACAAAGACAAGCTTCCTTGCCTTTGCATCAAGTTTGGTCCTTGAAGCATCCGAGACATGCACATAGCAAGTTGAACCGAACACCCGAAGGTGTTCCACACTGGGCTTCTCCTTTAATAACATCTCAAAAGGAGTGTTCATGTTGATCGGGCTGT
Organism: Platanthera guangdongensis; assembly: GCA_039583875.1. Lineage (NCBI taxonomy): Eukaryota > Viridiplantae > Streptophyta > Magnoliopsida > Asparagales > Orchidaceae > Platanthera > Platanthera guangdongensis. Next base: position 14,914 of record JBBWWR010000044.1, read on the forward strand.
GCGGCATCCGATTGATGACGTAAGAAGAACAAGACATCCCCTCCGCCCAGAAAGACCTAGGAATGTCTTTCGCATGAAGCCAGCATTTGCAAGTCTCCGTTAGATGATGGATCTTCCGCTCCGCTACTCCATTTTGTTGTGGAGTGTGGGCACAAGTAAGCTCTCTGTGGATCCTGTGCTTCCTGCAGAAGTTAGAAAACTCGGAGGAGACAAACTCACCACCGTTGTCTATTCTAAGCTTCTTGATCTGCAACCTAAGTCAACCCTCCACCAACTCCTTGAACTCCACAAACAGACGGAAGGCTTCAGACTTCTCCTTCAAGAAATAAACCTAAGTGTATCTTGAGTAGTCATCAATCAGCATAAGCATGTATCTGCTTCCACCAAGGCTAGCAGTGGCGGTTGGTCCCATCAAGTCTCCATGGATACACTCCAATGGTCTCTTGCTCCTTATTTGTGATTTATCAAATGGAAGACGATGAGCCTTACCGTATTGACAACCCGCGCAAACTTGATCGTCGCCAAATGAAGATAGCTTAGGCAAGCCTCTTACAAGGCTTCTAGTCAGTCAAGCTTGCAGGTGATCTCTTGCTTATTGCATCAACCACGTAGTTTGCCTTTTTGGGGTGGTAGTTCGGCGAAAAGTCATTATTGTAGAGGAACACTAACCATAGCTGATGTCTAAGGTTCAGATCCTTCTTGGTGCGGACGTACTTCAGATTATTCTAGTATGAAAATATCTCGTAGTTTATGTCGTATAGGTAATGCCTACATATCTTCAATGAGAAGACCACTAGCTCCAAGTCATGCACAAGGTAGTTCACCTCGTGCTTATTCAGCAGCCTAGAAATATAAGCAATCACATGTTTATGCGGCATCAGTACTGCTCCCAGCCTTGGTATGAGACGTTAGTGCAAATCTAAAATCCTTTCTTCCTAGATGAAAAGGCAAGGATTGGTGTAGAGGTAAGGTGATCATTCATCCCCTGAAATGTAGCCTCACACTTAGGTGTCCACACAAAAGTCAAGTCCTTACAGTTAAAGTAGTGACGAGAAGTTTAATATTCGAGAATCCCTTGACCAACATGTGATAGTAACCTACAAGTCCTAAAAAACAAAGCACATTTTCTACCGATGTGAAATACCAACACTCCTTTACTACATACACCATGGCAAGGTACACTGTTAACTCTACCCTACTTATGACATGACCAAGGAAAGCGACCTCCCAGAGCAAAAATGGGCACTTACTAAACCTTGCGAACAGGCGGCGTTCCCTCAACCCCTCCAGTAAAAGTACAAGATGTAACATCCCAATTTTGTCTTAGGGGTCCAGAAGTTTGGTAGAGTGACTATGTGCACCTAAGGAAGTGTATTGTACTTGGAAAAGCCTCTCAATCCCTTCAAGGTGGGAACACTAGGTCTTGTTCATGCTTTAGCAAGCTTAAGATGACCTATGGTTGTCATGTTGGTGTATTGGGCTTGGTGAGTGCACATTGGTCGCTAAGAGCCAATCATGGTGTGACACATCACCTAAAGTCAACCCTAAAGTAAACTATAGTAGAATTTAGTGTGGCATGCCACTCTAGTAAACACTTAGGTATTGTTAGATCCATTTGAGACTCAAGTCACCTTATGGTTGGGTCAAACTATCAAGAAGTCAAGGTTTGACTGAGAATGATCAAACCTGAGTCTTAGGGCTTGAATTAAGTAAAACCTGACCCAATTGAGTCTAAATCAGGCTAGCCCGACCATAATATACTTTCAAAGAGTGTGTCTCGTCATTTGTATGGTTGAGATGGGTTTTGGAGGAGAGAGAAGGGTCCGACCATAGCTAACTGTCAACGTATGGAGGATAATCATGTCGATGATTATAGAGGAGATTTTTAACTCCCCAAAGCTCCCAGATCCCTCATTCCTTCTTTCCAAACCTTTTTGAAACCAAAGAGAAGAGTGGAGACTGCCGCCGACGATTGGAGAGCGAAGAATAGAATTCTGCCTCCGTGAACGTCATCATTGTACAACCACAAATTCGCTGAGTGGGCCCTCTCTGACAGGTTCAGTGTATTGTAGGACATTCAGGCCTATGAATTCCAAATTGGCGAGTGAGGTATGTTGGCCTACACTCGCCCAGTGCCCAAAGGGGCATTCACATGAATCAGGGGAAAATCATGCCCTTTAGGCAAGTGCAATCTTCCTCATGCACTTGCACCTCAGTGCACATGCATGAGGACATCTCGCCGAGCTGGGCGAGTGGTTGCCCAAGCTAGCACTCGCCCTTCAGAGAGAGCCTAGGAGGCGAGTGCATGGCTCCCCCAGCACTCGCTTCTTCAGGCGAGTGGCACCTTCATGGACCACTCACCTAGTGTGACCCAGAGGTAGAATTACTTGGATGCCCTTAGAGGTCTGCATTTAGCTCCTCAGAACATTGGAGTTATGCTGTGGGCAGACCCAGTTGGGATGCATATAGCCTTTTAGAATAGCGGCGCTATGCTATTTGCAGACCATTTTAAAAAATCTATAAATAGACCCAAGAGGGTACCTCAGAGGGCACACTTTCAAGTTTTCTCATTCTCTGGTCTTCTAGCGCTTTCTGTGGTGCCCTTAGCTCTGCACTGGATAAGAATGGGAAGCGATCTAAGATCTTCTGGGTGTGTGGTGGGACCTCCGTGTTGGATCCTTGGGTCAGTTTTGAGCTCTAAGTCTTCAGTCAGTCAAGCTTGCTAGGAGAACTAAGTGCGCGCTCACACCTTCTCTAAGGGTCCAAAATCCACAGAAGCCGGTTCTCGGTTTCATCAGTTTGGTGCGATGAGCGTGGAACTCGACTAGCATAGAAAATCTAAGTGATTTCAATGACTGGAGGCAAAGGACAAGGATCCAACCGGGCTGACTTGCCACCTCCCCCTCCACTCGCCACCCTCGGAATGTTCGATGACTTCAAGCAAGAAATGCGGAATCTCGTAATGTTCGCACTCAAAGCTCGCGACGAGTGCCCGACACACGACATCCTAGTGGTCGCCGCTCTAGCTCTAGATGAGAACAACCCCGTCAGGAGACCTGGGAAGGAAGTAGCGGAGGAGGGCATCGAGCAAGATCTCCTAGGGCGAGCCTTGTTCCCCGGCTCGACGAGTACGGGAAGGACCGGCGAGGTGGATGCGCGAGATCGCCCAGCTTGCCTGGCAGCGGAAGGAAGTCCCTTCAGCGAGCTTGTCTCATCCGCCCCAGTTCTAGAGGGGTTCCGCGAGCCAGAGATGTACTACTACACCGGAAGGGATGAACCGGTCCAGCACATCCAATGGTTCAAGGATGTGGTCTCGATCAGGCCGATGTCAAATGTTTTTAAGTGTCGGTCCTTTGCCATAATTCTCAAGGAGAAGGTGAGAGATTGGTTCCATCAGCTCCCCTCCAGCTTCATCTACTGTTTTGAAGACCTACGCCAGGGGTTTCTGCTGAGGTTTACAACTTCAAAGAAGAGGAAGATGAAGTCGGAGTCCCTATTTCTCATCAAGCTGGGAGAGAATAAGACGCTAGGGAGCTACGTGGATAGGTTCCAGGAGGAGTCCTTCGGGTGCAAGAGATACCAAGGCATACCCTCATGGTGGCCTTCACCTTGGGACTATAATAGGGGTTCTTCAGGATGGAACTGAAGCGGGTGCCGCCGATGTCCTTCGAATAGTTGATAGAAAGGGCAGCGAGGGAGGTCGAGGGCAAAACATCAAACCCGATATTTGCCAGGAAGATAACCAGGTGGGCTATAGAGGAGGAAAGAGAGCCAAGAGATGGCAAGGGATAGGAGGTTAGGAGGGTAGAGCCCCGCCCACGCGAGCAACAATAGCAGTATAGGTGGGGCCTCCAGGAGCTGAATAAACGGCTAGGCAAGAGGCAGCAAGACTGGCATGATCAAGGCCATAGAAGAGGTTCTTATGGTGGAAAAAACCACCAAGGGGGCAAGGCCATTTCAACCCCTCGGGATGGAGGCAAGTCCAGAGATCCCCTCTACCCGATCAACACTAGGCTATGGCGATAGCTCTGGGAAGGAGGAGGAGAGGTGTCCAGAGGATGTGGTCGGGAGATATAGCGGAGCTGCCCTACTGTGACTTCAACCAGGAGGAAGGGCATGCGACAGCTACCTTCTCGGAGTTCTTGGAGATGAGGGGAGCCAGGGGAAGGTCCTAAAGCAGTAGCAACACCGCCAGGAGTTGCAGATCGAAGAAGTCTTGCTAGGAGTAGAGGAGGACAGGTGTGAGGACCAGACCGGTGTAGGAGGCCAATGAGGGATCAAGGTGATCAATGAGCGGGCGGGGGAGTCGAGGCTGCCTGTAAGGCGAGTCTGCACACCATGTATTGTCGGAGTGTCGCCTCCACGTCCCTAACCCCACCCCAAGATGAGAATATTAACTTCTCACGGAAGGAAATGCCAGATTACGAGCATTTGTTTTGCGATGCACTGGTGATTCAAACCGCCATTGAAAACTTTACCATCTCCCGGATCCTCGTGGACAATGGGAGCTCCATCAACGTCTCTTCAAAAAGGAATTTGACACAATGAAAGTGGAGTCCAGGATGGTGTTGGCCTTGGACGGGCCTTTGTTTGGGTTCTCCGGGGAGAGGAAGGAGGTAGGAGGAGTGGGGCTCCATGTTACTTTGCGCGGCCACTCCAGGAACTGTAGGTTCATCGTTATGGATGCTCCTAGCAGCTACACCGCAATATTCAGACGACCCCTCATCAGTGCCTTCCACTGCATACCCTCTTCTTTCCACCAATGCTTCAAGTTCAATGTCATGGGTATCCAGGTACGTGTCTGGGGAGACCCCAAGGTGGTGAGGGAGTGCTACGGTACTGTGGTTAACACCATTTCCTAGCAAGGAGGAGCCGAGGAGATGGAGAGAAGGATGGAGGAGATTCCCGGCTAGGAGGTCATGGGAGGAGCTGAGGAGATTAAAGTGGAGGAGGAAGAGGTTCGCACCCCTGTGGAGGCAACATGGGAAGTGCTGGAGGAATAGGTCGAGGTGATGGCTATATAGGAAGATGAGGAGTATGTTCTTGTGCCAGGCGAGGGGGCCGGTGGTGAGTGGGAAGATAAGTCTCGACTGGAAGCAGCGGATGAGGTAATGGAGATGGAAGATCTCACCCGGGAAGGAAGGGTGGAGAAAGTGGGGGTCAGCGGGGGGCTGAGCCCAGAAGATCAGAGGAGGATGCTGGAGTGCATCCAGAAGAACGTGGACATCTTCGCCTGGAGCGCAACCGACATAGCAGGAATTGATGCAGATGTGGCTTGCTACCGTCTCAACCGTGATGTTGATGTCCGTCCTATCCGTCAAAAGAAGAGGTCCACCGCTAACAAGCTGGCCGAGCCCATCCGTGAAGAGGTGAGAAAGCTCTTGAAGGCGGGGTTTGTATCGGAGATCCAGTATCCAGACTGGGTCTCCAATGTGATGATGGTCAAAAAATGGGACGACCTCTAGAGAATGTGTATCAATTTTTCTCTTTTAAAAAAAGCATGTCCCAAAGATTGTTACCCCCTACCTCGAATTGACGCGCTGGTCGACTCAGCCGTCGATTTTTCTCTAATGAGCTTTCTAGATGCATTTTCAGGTTATCACCAGATCTGGATGCACCCACCCGACACGAAAGATGTTTCCTTCATCATAGGGCAGGGGTGCTACTACTATAAAATGATGCCCTTTGGGCTAAAAAATGCAGGGGTGACATACCAGAGGATGATGAACCAAGTCTTCCAGGAGCAGAAGGGAAGAAACTTGGAGGTGTACGTGGATGACCTCATGATCAAGAGTAAGGATGCAGACTCTCATCTCCTAGATCTGGAGGAGACCTTCGACACCCTGCGAAGTTATAAAATGAGGTTGAACCCCTTGAAGTGTGTCTTCCGGGCAAGCAGGGGCAAGTTCCTAGGTCATTTCCGATGGCGACGATGCTGATGCGGCCGTGGATCCCCGTCATAGAGAGTTCGTGGATTGGGACGGTCATTGCCGCAAGCTCGAAGATGGGAGTCTACCACGACGTTTTTCGCCAACGCCGCTGCCACTACATGTTTTGCTCGACGTCCGACGCCATTAAATAAAATATATAATTATTAATTAAATAATTATAATTATATATTTTATCAATTATTTTTTTTAGCAATTTCTATTTAATGCAATTTTAATTTAAGCATTGTTTTATTTACAAGCATTTCATTATTGTATTTTTATTTCATGTATTAAGATGGGTGCATATAACCATCATAGTTTCATTTTGAATTTTGAATTTTTGAATATTGAATTGGAGGAGATTGAGTGGTGTAGGATATATATAGACATGTTATGAAGAATTTAGAGAAAAGAATGAAAAGAAATTAGAAAACCTAAATTTGGTTTCCCCCTATTCTCTCTCTTTCCTCCTCTTGAAAATTTCGGCCCCCGCTTGTCTCCCTCCTCCTTAGTCGCCGGCCACCCATACTTCCCCTCTATCTCTATCTCGGCCTCATCTTCTCCTCCTTCTCTAGTTCTCCTCTAATAGTCCCTCTTCTCATCTCCTCCCTAAAATCGAGCATTCTTACCTCCCAAAACCCTAGCTGGCCACCTCCCTAGTCGCCACCCTCTTTCCTCCCTTTACACCACTCAGCCACCACCTTCACCACCAACCCGAGCCCTCTCTTCCCATCCAACACATAAAACCGACCACCCTCATCATCACTAAAACCAATTCCGACCACCCTAATTTTATTTTTCCCCACCATCTTTTCTCTATCCATTTTCCATATATATTGTCATCCAAGGATTTCTCTCACTCCAAAGGTTATTGCAAATGAAGAATGGTTTGAGTCTTCATCGTCCGGTGCGGATCCGTGGTTTGCGTGGAAAAATAAAAAATCATCCGCCGTCGTGAGCGCTTTCCTCCACTCAATATTGTGGACGGACTTCTTGAGATTGGGTTACGATTCTTCAACAGCTCTTGTGTGATTTCTTCTAAAATTATTTGTGAGATTTTGGTGGAATTAGAAGGCTAATTAATTGTCCTGTTTTATTTTGAAATTCATGCTTAGTTAAAATCTGATTTTTAAGCATTGATTATTCCGAACATTCTCGTATAATTGGTGTTGAAAAATATGAAGTGAAAGTGATTGATTGAGCAGACCGCGCGGAGTGGGCGGTCTGAGTTAGCGGCCTGGGCGGACTGATAGTGCAGCCTGGGTGGTCAGTGGCCAGGGTAGACTTGGCGGCTTGGGTGTCTATTGGAGCGGCCTGGGTGGTCTGTCTTGGCGATCTGGTGGAGGTGCTCAGCTTAGTCTGCGGTGACCAGTTCAAGATGTCTCCTCACTCTTCTAGACTTTCCACCTTCAAACATTAGCCTCTTCTGCTTTCCTTTTGTACATGCCTCACAGATCTTCTATGGGGGAGAGATCATTGTTCTTGAAGTAACCGGGCGGATTGGTGGTTAATCCGCGGGAACGTGGCGAACTCAGATGGAGTCCGCGGAGTCCACTATGGCAGACTGGTTTTGGAGATTGTGAGATCGACACTAGTCCTTGCCGAGATCTCTGGTGTTGCGGTGAGTGATAGCCGCATTCTTGGTTGCGGTCTGTCCATGGAGTTGGCGGGTTGGCTTCGTGTCCACCGAGCTCACGCCAGTTTGGTGGATTGGACTTGGTCACACTTTGTGAGAAGTCCAGTTTGTTTGTAGTGTCTGCAGAGTCCGTTGCAGACCTAGCGATCCTTGCCTGTTGGTCGTGGACTCATGTAGCAGGCTGAAGCCGTGTTCGTGAGTTGTGCGGGCTGGTGTCATGTCTGCGTGTAGCATACAGACTGATGCAGCATGTGGCTGTGGCTGTGTCCGGGTGCTGTGCAGTGTGGCAGGATGACGCGGTGTTTGCGAGATGGTCGGGCTAATTCCATGTCGCATGAAGCGTGCGGACTGACGCAGTGATTGAGATGTTGCTGTGTCCGCATGCTACAATGTGTGAGGACTGGTGTGGTGTCCTCCTGGTGGCAGACTGGCTTCTTGATTTGGCGCCTAGCTAGTTGGCTGGAGTCCGGCCTAGTCCTTGCAGACTCGGCGGGCTGGGTTGTGCTAGCTGCGAGCTGGGGTGGTGACTCTATTCACTAGGGCGGTGACCACACTCCTCACCGCGCTTATAAATAGACCCCCCGACACTTCTACAGTAACTCAGTGAATAATAAGTTGAGCGCAGATCAATTATTGTGGACTCGATTTTTCAGGTCACGCAGTTTGAGAAGTATTAATTGGTTCCTGTTTGCAGGTTGTGCGGCTAGCACTGTGAAGCCAGGCGTCTGGTTCTGATCAAGGTCAGGAAGTAGTTAAGCTTGCGGTTTACAATCAGCGGTTGCAGCAGGTCGCATTTGACAGCCAACCAGTCTTCTCTCCATCGATTGAAGTCTAAGTTCAATAACCAGGTCGTCGGTCTCGGTGGGCTTGGCGGTTTGTTCATTCAGTTCGGCGGCGGCTTGTAGAGCGGGCATCAGCAGAATAATGGGTTGTCTGCAGTTTGTGCGGACTCGGTAGTTCAGTGATAGCAGCAGTGGCTTGGCGGTCTCGACGAACTTGGCGGACTCAGCGGTCTCCGATGCAGTCCGCACGGCTTGAAGATTACTTTTACTTGTTTTCACTCTTTTGTACTTGGCGAAATCATGTCTCGTCATGTATACCTGGCCCTATAAAGATTGATAGTTGATTAATGCAAGATCTGTGTTTGCTCTCATAGTTACTGATACATAGCTCAGTTTATGGTTGGAGTGTTCCTGCGCCTAGTTCTCGCTTTCTGCTTGATCAAGTGATCCGCTTGATAGTTTTGGAAGTGTTTTCCTGATACCAGAACTACCAGTTGATCAGTTTGAGAAACTTTAACATGTTATCAGAGGGAATAGTGGCTTGAGCAGTGAGCTGTGATCAACCTCAGATTGTGCTCGACATGTCTGAAAGATTTGTGATCAGTGGTGGTTTGCAATGGAAGGAGCTTGTGGAAGAGGTCTTGGCATTGAACTTCTTACATCATCTAACTTCAAGAAGTGGAAGTCATGTATGAAGAGCTATCTCTTGGGCGAGGAGTTGTGGGACGTCGTCGGTGGTGGCGACATGCAAGAGGTAACTACTGCTACTGTTACTGCCAAGGAGGTGAGAGTTTGGAGAAGAACTAATGCAAAGGAAGAGTTTGCTCTCAAATGGGCTGTCTCACATGAGCTCTTTGATCACATCTTAGGATGTGAGTCTACTGCGGAGATTTGGACAACCATTGATGGTATGTTCAACAGGAAGAATATGACAAGGCTGTAGTTCCTGGAGAATGAGTTAGCTAAGGCAACTCAAGGTGATCTTTCCATCTCTAATTTCTTCCTCAAGTTGAAGAACCTATGCGCTGAAATATTGACATTGGATCCTGATGAGTCCATCTCTGAAGCAAAGTTGAAGAGGCACATAGTTCGCGGGTTACGGAAGGAATATGTGACCTTTGTGACTTCCGTGCAAGGCTGGTCAACTCAACTTTCTCTGCTGTAGCTGGAAAACTTACTAGCGTCACAGGAGATCTTGGACAGGCAGATGGCCGGTGTGACTATCTCTGAAGGAGGTAGTGAAGCTCTTATCACTGAGAAGAAGAAGAGATGGGAGAAGAAGAAGCCTGCTGCTGAAGAAGGGCCTTCAACCTCTTATCAGCAAGAGAGGAGCACTGTTCCTAAGAAGAACTGGAAGAAAGAGTTGAAGTGCTACATGTGCAATCAGGCATGCCACTTCAAGCGTTACTACGAGGTCAAGTTGCAACCTGGGCATGTTACAGGCAAGGAGGGAGTTTGTTCCAGTACTGAGGAAGCCTGGTGTGGAGGAGCTTTCTTGACAAGCATGTGTGTTCGTGCTCTTTCCACAGTTGACTACCAAGATGACTGGATAGTAGACTCGGGGTGTGGCCATCACCTCACTAGAGGTGAGTTTTAGTTCTCATCTCTGCAACCGTTCTCTGGTAATGAAGCAATTATTACAGCTGATGGTTCTGTTCATTCTGTAGAGAAGGAGGGCATTATTTCTTTGGATAGTGCTCAGGGTCCGCTTACTCTAAGGAGTGTGTACCACGTTCCTGGAATGAAGAAGAACCTCTTCTTAGTGACTAATGCAGTTGACGCGGGCTTACATGTTCTGTTTGGCCCAACAGAAGTAAGGTTTATCCGTAACATATCAGTCGTTAAGGCTGATGTTGCTCATATAGGGAGAAGAGTAAGAGACTTGTTTGTTTTATCAACAAGCTCTTATGTTGATCGGATGAGGGCTAATGATAGCGCAGCTATCTGGTATGAAAGACTAGGGCATATAGGGATGGACAAGCTGAAAGTTATGTCGTTAAGGAGCCTGGTGAGAGGCTTGCCGAAGTTGTCCTCCTACGGAGATGGCCACGTTTGTGTGGGATGTTAGTACGGTAAGGCTCATCGCCTTCCGTTTGATAAGTAACAAATGAGGAGCAAGGCACCATTGGAATGCATCCATGGTGATTTGATGGGGCCAACAGTAACCACTAGTCTTGGAGGCAGCAGATACATGTTGGTTTTGATTGATAACTGCTCAAGATACACTTGGGTGTATTTCATGAAGGAGAAGTCGACAACTTTCCAATTGTTTGTGGAGTTCAAGGAGCTGGTGGAGGGCCGACTTGGCTTGCCGATCAATAAGTTCAGATCAGACAACGGTGGTGAGTTTGTCTCATCTGAGTTCTCTAACTTCTGCAGGAAGCACACACGGGATCCAGAGAGATCTTACTTGTGCTCATAGTCAACAACAAAATGGAGTAGCAGAGAGGAAGATCCGTCACTTGACAGAAACTTGCAAGTGCTGGCTTCATACAAAGGGCATTCCCCGGTCCTTCTAGGCGGAAGGAATGGCCTGCGCAATGTACGTCATCAATCAGATGCCTCTAATTCCGATCAACATGAAGTCTCCCGTGGAAATGATGTTCAAGGAGAAGCCGAGTGTGGAACACCTTCAGGTGTTTGGATCAACTTGCTATGTTTATATCCCAGATGCTTAGAGGACTAAGCTTGATGCGAAGATGAGGAAGCTCGTGTTTGTAGGCTATGATGAGCGGAAGAAGGGCTGGAAGTGGATGGATCCTGCGATAAGGAAGTTCATTATTTCAATAGATGTTGTCTTTGATGAGCTGACGTCGTATGTAGGTGGCACTGTTGAGCTGCAGGAGAGCAGGGTTGATGAAGGGCAGGAGGAAGCTACTGAAGATCTTCAGGTTGAGCTGTCTGTGTCACCCGGAGCTCTGATTGTTTCAAGCTCTACGACAAAAGCTTTTGGTTCAGGAAGCAGGGGGAGCGATGCTCCAAGTGTGCCTGGAAACAGAGTTGGTGCTGAAGAAGCAGCGGAGGTGGTGAGCAAGGAGGAGCCTCTTCAGAGATCAAAAAGGACCATTAAGGCACCAGCTCGGTATTGCGAAGGAAACACGGTGAGCTTCATTACTTGTTTCTTCACAGGCCCCTTGGATGAGCGGGAGTCTTCAAAGTTTGAGGAAGCCACTGGAGTAAAGGAGTGGGTTGATGCCATGGATGAGGAGATGGCTGCACTCAAGAAGAATGAAACTTGGAACTTGGTGCCCAAGGTGGATGACGCTACTCCTGTTACTTGGAAGTGGGTTTACAAGCTGAAGAAGGCGGTTGGAAGCATCGAGCGGTACAAGGCTCACCTTGTAGCTCGGGGGTTTTCACAATAGTATGACGAGGACTATGAGGAGACGTTTAGTCCTGTGGCGAAGATGACTTCAGTATGAGTGGTGATTGCTTTGGCGGCTTGCCAGTGTTGGAAGATGTGGCAGCTGGATGTAAAGAACACTTTTCTTTACGGGGTGATTGATAAGGAGATCTCCATGGATCAGCCGCTCGGCTATATATCTGAAGAACAACTGGACTACATCTCCAAGCTCCAAAAAGCGCTTTATGGGTTGAAGCAGGCTCCTCGAGCTAGTATGGGAAGATTGCAGAATACCTCCAGTTCTGAGGTTATCTGGCTTCAAACTCAGACTCGAGCTTGTTCGTCAAGAAGAAGGGGGCTTCTAGTCCTGGTGCTGTTGTATGAGGAATGACATGATTATCACGGGGAACTCCAAGGAGGAAGTAGCTAGGCTCTGGGCAGAGCTAGCTATCATGTTAGAGATGAAGGATCTAGGTGAACTCCACCATTTCCTTAGACTTGAGGTGGAGAGTAAGGAGAGGGGCATACTCGTGTCCCAGAAGGGCTATGCGGAACGGATCGTTCAGCAATTCGGCAAGCAGGAGGGGAAGAGTAGCTCTACTACATTTGATTCAGGCATCAAACTTCGGCGGGATGAGGGGAGGATTCTTCCGGATCCTTTGGTGTTTCAGGCTCTAGTTGGGAGTCTTATTTACCTAACGATTACAAGACCAAACATTGCTTATGCGGTTGGCCGAGTAAGTTGGTATATGGCAGAACCCAGGAAGCCTCATCTGATGGCGGCTAGGAATATCTTGAAGTATGTGAAGGCCACTTCTGACATGGGTCTCTTGTATAGGAGAGGCACATAGTTTGTTCTTCAAGGATACTCAGATGCTGATTACGGGGGAGATTCAGATGACTGGAAGTCAACATCCAGTTACATCTTCACTTGTGGATCAGGGAGTATTTCTTGGTACAGCAAGAAGCAAGACTCAGTGTCCGTCTCTACTACGAAAGCGGAATATAAGGCTTCGGCCTTGGCAGCTCGGGAAGCCATCTGGCTCAGGAGACTAGTAGAGGATGTCTATGAAGAAGTGCGTGGTCCTACTTTGCTGAGCGGTGATAATGAGAGTGCTTTGAAGCTAGTGAATAATCCAGTTTGTCATGCTCAGACCAAGCACATAGAGATTGAGCACCACTTCATTCGGGAGAAGGTGTTGGAGGGGTCTCTTATAGTGCAGCATTTGCGGACTGAGGACAATGTCGCGGATATCTTCACGAAGCCGTTGCCGAAGGTGCAGTTTACACGGTTACGAGAACTGCTGGGCTTGATCACCACTTCTCATTTCAAGGGGGAGTGTTAAAAATTATGAAGTGAAAGTGGTTTATTGAGCAAACCGCACAGACTGGGCGGTCTGAGTTAGCAGCCTGGGCGGACTGACGGTGTGGCCTGGGTGGTCAGTGGCCAGGGTAAACTTGGCGGCTTGGGTGTCTATTGGAGTGACCTAGGCTATTTGTCTTGGCGATCTGGTGGCGGTGCTCAGCTCAGTCTGCGGTTCTGCAGATAGCTTGTTCTTAAAGTAACCGGGCAGAATGGTGGTTAATCTGTGGGAATGTGGCAGACTCAGATGGAGTCCGCGGAGTCTGCTATGGCATACTAGTTTTGGAGATTGTGAGATTGGCACTGGTCCTTGATGAGATATCTGGTGTTGCGGTGAGTGATAGCCGCATTCTTGGTGGCAGACTGTCCATGGAGTTGGCAGTATAGCTTCGTGTCCGCCGAGCTCGCGCCTGTTTGGTGGATTGGACTTGGTCACACTTTGTGACAAGTCCAGGTTATTCGCAGTGTCCGCTGTAGACCGGGCGATCCTTGCCTGTTGGTCGTGGACTCGTGTGGCATGCTGAAGCCGTGTTCGCGAGTTGTGCGGGCTGGTGCCATGTCCGCGTGTAGCATATGGACTGATGCAGTATGTGGCTATGTGTAACATCCCATTTCCAACTAGGCCCCTAAGAGTGATTTTGGTCATGACTAGGTCATGACAAAACCCTAGGAAGCCAGAAATGGGCCAAGAGATAGAATGCCAAGGTGAGAATCACCATGGTCTGCCTATGACACAACCTCATCACCCAACCTAGGGTTTGACCTTAGGACTTCACCATGACTCCATGACCCCGCCACAACATCACTAACCCATTAGAGGGTCCACTAGAGCCTTAAAGGGTCCATTGGAGTCAACCACAGGTGGCCAATTTGACTTAGGACCACTTTAGGCCTAAATTGGGCAATGTGCCCTAACTAAGGGTAGGAGCCCTAGTAAAGCCCAACTAACTCTACCAGGGACTTCCTAGACCTAAAGTGAGGTCAATGGGTCTCTAAGGACCCAAGAAGGGCAGTCCAAGAGGTTAAGTTGACCAAAGTCAACTCTGACCCTAAATAAGTCAAACTGGTCTATATATGGTCAACTGACCTTCCCCAAGCCAAGTGGACCCCACACTTACCTTCATAACCCTAGTGAGAGGCCAATGGGTCCCCAAGGACCCATTTGGACCAATCAAAAAGGCTAAGTTGACCAAAGTCAACTCTAGCCCTAAAATGGTCAAGTGCCCTACCTAAGGGTCAAGTGACCTCCAAGGGGCCAAGACAACCCTACCTAGGCCTTAGGGGAGTCCAATGGGTCAACAAGGACCCATTAGGGGCAAGCTCAAAGACCAAATTGACCAAGTTCAACCCTAGCCTAAGTTTGGGTCAAGCTAGCCCAAATGTGCTAACTCAAGCTCATGCCCAATTCTCTTGGGCTAACCTTGCTTGGATGGGTGAAATAAACATGTGGTCTGCCTTAGGGTTAGGTAGGAGTCAAAAATTCAGATTGGTGAATGGGAGAGAGAAAGTGCTTCAAAGGGAAGAGAGAGAAAGAGAAGAGAAGAAATGGAGGAAGACTTGGACTCATCCTTCCCCTTCCCCAACCTTCCCCAACCTCCCATTCAATTCCCTAAGACCAGAGGAGTGCAACCAGCTACTCATTGACTGGTTTGAGCCACGTTTTTCCCCCTACCTACCATGGCCGCCAAGCTTGACCAAGAGCCAATAATGGCAAATGCATTTCCAGCCACCTAACACCCCTTCTCTTCATTTTAAAAGCTTCACTGGACTCCAAGGAGTCAGTCCCACCCCTTACCCGAAGGAGCCAAGGTGTTTCATAGTGTTGTTGTAGAAATCCAACCACCACCACCACCAAAAATGGCATCCCGGCGATCGGCAAGGATTCAAGCCACCAAAAAGGTCCTCCTCCACTTCTTCATCCATGGATAGATCATAGAAATGCTTAGGTCCAACGTTCGGGCTCAATTGAGCCCGATCCAAGTTCAAAATATCATGGTTTTTCTGAAATTTTTCACCTCTCGGGTTAGCCGGAATAGTGCTCTCCGGCGGCCGTGCCGCCGCCCGGCGATAGCCCCCACCTCAACGAAGGTGGTGGCGGTGGTGGCCGGCCATGGAGGTGGACGGGTGGCCGGGAAATGGGCTTGGAATAAGCTCCAGGTCGGGCTGATCCCATCCCTTGGCTGGAGGAAGAAGATGACCAGGAGCCCCACGATTTCGCTTTAAGATCCGTGCTGGATCTGATTTTATTAAATCCTATTATTTCAAATTTCTGTCCTGTTTACTGGTCAGTTTTATAATAAATATTAAAAATACTTAGAGGCCGTTTCAGGAAAAGTTGTAAACATAAACTTTGTAGCTCTATGGGTCTACTGTAATGTAAAATTAGTTTCAACCAATTTAAATAAGTGGTTGGACTACAACATGCATTTTGGTGAGCACTATACCTAGGCTAGACCAGAGACCATTTTGAGTGCCCCCAAGAATCCATACATCCAAATGACCGGAAATTTTGGGTGGGGATCCTTATAACCTATACCGTGACCATATCCAAAATTGGGAATTTTTGGAAAAGAGGTTCCTAAGGTTTTCGTAGAAATTTAATAATCCATGTAGGAATTAATTATTGGGTCTAATTACCTCCAAATTCTCCCAAATGTTGGTGAAAGGTTATTGTGGTCATTATTAGACTCTGTATAAAATTTCATCCCATTTGGTGATGATTTGGTTGGGGATTTAGTAAACCCTAGATTTGGCTAAAAGGGGGTAAGTAGGTCAAAATGCCCCTTGTGTGTTTGAGTGGCCAAATCACCTCAATAGAGGCTGAAATTTGGGCCACTGGCTTGTTATGACAGTAAGCACCCCCACATGGATTATGGGGTGGATTGGCGTGGGTTTTCCCTAGGACTCAAGTTCAAACCCTAAGGTTGAACTTTGGGGGCTTGTGAAGGACATATGGTGATATGTTCATGAATGGACTTGGGGTTTAGTCCATGTAATCCTAGGAGGTTGAAATGCCATAGGAAGTGATTGGGCAGTAGTTGGACACATACACCCCACTTAAACCACTAAATAAATATTTAGGTCTTTACACCCTAGGAATTAATTAGTGGATCATATGTCCTTGATTCATGATGAAATTTTGGTAAAAGTATTTTCGTAGTGTTAGTCATCTCTGGAAATGTTGTTATGAATTTTGGATCAATATGTTTAGCACTTCATTGGTAACCCATGAGATTGCCCTAATTAATAATTTGACTATTATGATCCCACTGCCCATTAAAAAGTCATGGAAATTTGGCAGAGGTAGTTTGAGACCATTTTGATCATATATGAATTTTAATAGAATTTTTGGATACATAATTAGGGCATCTACTTCACAAGTGCATAACTTTGGGAACATGCTAAATAATTTGTACAGAACTCAAAACTAAATGAAAAATTATGAAATTTGATACATAGTGTTCCTAGTTCATCATTATCAAGTGGGAAATTATTTGGAATTTTGTGATGGATAATTAGAATACTTTGTTCATTAACCCTTAAACTTGGAATTTCATGAGAAAATCAAGTATAGCATTATTATTAAATGATAAATTATGAAACTTGATCTAGAGTATTTATATGCCATCATAACCATCCTTGAAGTTTCTCTGAAATTTTGGAGGTATTATTGCTGTAAAATCTTTTAAAATGACTTATTATGAGATATATTTGAAATTGAAATTAAGGGCTTAAACCTTGCTGAAAAATTGGAAGACTTAGGCTTTAGAGTTTATTATTCATTTTGTAATTAACATAAATTTAGTGGATTATTATCTTGTCTGAATTTGGTACTTCATGTTCAAAACTTGTGTTTTTTGGATACTAGAATAAATAAATAAATTATCAGACAAATTAGGAAAATTATGAATTTCTGGATTTATGCTAAAAATGTCATTATAGCCCTCTAATAATTATCATAGGGGTACTGGATGATTATTTGATGTACCTCCCTTTTTACGAGTCATATAGCTTAAGTGGTCTGCATATAGTAAAAACTGCAGAAATCATGTTGGAGTATAATTGGATGCATGTCTTGGGATTAGTGGTAGGCTGCTTTGGATGGATAAAGATAAGTTCATTATTGGTAGTAGGAGGAGTAGAGGGATGGATTGGCTAGAGTTAGGCGGTGCCCGGGATCGACGAAAGATCGTCTTCCCCGAGATGAGGTAGAGTCAAATCACCCTAGGATTAGGCTATTGTAACATGAGAAGGTAATGGGTAAGGGAATCAACCAATAATAATAATAAGCACCTTGCGAAAGGAAACGTTGGGCGTAATCCCAACATAGTTCCTAGTGCCCCTTGAGAGCCCTTCATAGGGAATACCGGGGGCAGTCCTGGGTTAACGTAAACTGTATTAACAAGCTGAAAAGAGTAACTTAGTAATTAGTGTTGCACATTTCACGAACACAGATAGCACTGGAAGATAGTTGGAAGCTTCGGCTTGGATGGTTAAGAGACGGACGTTTGGGTCCGGGGAGCTTCAGCTCGATTGTTTGAGACGGACATTTTGGTCCGGGGAGCTTCGGCTCGGTTTTTGGATACGTTAAATTTGCATGTGCATAAAAGGAAAGGAAATTAAGGTGGTGGGTCTTCAGTATTGGAGGGTCGATGCACCGACGCCAATACGCTGACTCGGCAAGTGTGGTTAGCACTTCGCCAACAGAAGTCTGGTGCGCCAGCCGGCAAGAGTACGCAGGAGTCCGCTTCGTGCACCAAGAATTGAGGCGTATGATAGGTCTGACTGGTAGTGCTTTACTGGTTTAGAGGTGGGCGAGGCCCAACCCACCGCTTCCATCTGCCACTACGGAGGTATCCTGGGAGGTTACGTCTCCAAAAAGGGGGAACTAAAGGTCTGTGTGCACAGAGTCGGGTGTGTGTGTTGCACTTGCATGTTCCATCATACCCACTTGCATGTCATAGCATAATCGATTCATTTAACCCTGACACCTAAAGTATAAGTGGAATGGGACGCTTATACATTAGGACCTGCAAAACGACCCCTTAGTCTATAAGCTTGTGTGGGCAAGTTTATAAATTAAAGGTTAAATTCTTTATATATATAATGCTGTTATTAACCGACACCCCAACGTATAAATTGGTATGTGACTTTTTATACGATGGGAGCCCTGTAAAAGACCCCTTGCTTATACGTTCCGTATAAGTTAAGGTTATTTTTCATATTATGCTTTACTGCCACATGTACTATAAAAATTGCTAGTATAGGTCCGCTGCCATCTGATTCTTGTTTATTCTCCACCTTCAAGTCCTCCCCTTTCTTTCTCTCCGCTCGGTGCCTAGGGTCCATGGGGGAAGGGGCGGAGGATGATAGGACTTAGTCTTTTAGACTAACGGTTTTCGAACCACATCATTTTAGGGGACCGTGGAGCCCAGCATGGAGGAGCAGCCCCAGAGGTCGGCATGCTTGGAGATCGGGCAGTCTAGTTCCGGAGTTCAGACGGCAAGGACTGTGAGTCCTGATCGCTACTAGTACTTATATTAGTTTGCTTCCGCGTTGAGAGATTTGTAGTGAGGACATGATGTACTGGGCATGAGCCCTTGATTTTAGTATTTTGTATATCTGTGGACACTCCCTTCGTGGAGAATATTTACATATATATGTGATTTCTGTGGACTTGCTTTACTATTTTGCTACAGTTGCGATCGATTTGGCCGGCAGGATCGGCGTTTTGTAGTGATGACCTTACCGGGTGCGAAGGTGTCAGCGCAAAGCGACGGTTCTGGGCCTAAGACCCCGGAGTTTTAAAAAGGAAAAAAAGGGGGTCTTACACTATGGCTGTGTCTGGGTGCTATGCAGTGCGGCGGACTGGCGCGATGTTTGTGAGTTGGGTGAGCTAATGCCATATCCGTATATAGTGTGCAGACTGACGCAGTGATTGAGATGTTGTTGTGTCCACATGCTGCAATGGGTGCAGACTGGTGCGGTGTCCGCCTGGTGGCGGACTGGCTTCTTAATTTGGTGTCTGACTAGTTGGCTGGAGTCTGTGTTGGATCCCTAGTTTGATTTTGGCTAGGTTCACTAACTTAGGATCTTATGACTCACAATTTATATCCAGGGTCATACTTGTGTCTTAGAGTCAACATCACATGGACCAGCTATCAACAAGACTGCCAGAGACTCAAGAATTAGAAGATTTCAAGAATCTGTAAAGTGAGTTTGACGTTCGTCAAACTCAGGTCGATGATAGTCGTGCTCAGCTAGACGATCTCAGAGTAAATTCTCTGAGCTAAGCTCGATGAACTTGGTACTCAGGTCGACGAAAACCTGGACACTACAACAACACTTCAAGTTCAAAAAACATCAAGATATTCTAAGTCCTTAATATCAGACTTTGGTTGACGAACTTAGTTCTCATCTCGACGAACTCTATTCTTTGGTCGACGAATCTTTAGAATACTACAGCACTCTGACAAGACTATGTTCTCTAGTCTCAGGTCGACGAACTCAGTTCTCTGCCCGATGAATTCTGGACTCTATACTTCAACACTTTCATTCAGAAATTATTCTAAGTCCAGACTGAACTTCAGTCGACGAACACATTTACCAGCTCGACGAACTTCAGACACAGAATAGGCAAAGTTCAGAAGAGACAGCAGTTTAGTTTCCAGCTCAACGATCATGGAACTCAGCTTGACGAACAGAAGCTGTCTGGTCGACGAACACAACATCTCAACTCGACGAACTATGGACTCAGTTCGAAGATTTCTGTCAACTGTTCGATGATTCCAGACTGAGTCATTTCCAGCCCTATCCCCATGATTACTGCAATAATTCCCGAGTAATCAATTCTCTAACATTCTCTAAATATAACCATTAGAGGAGCATTGATTAGGATATTCTCCAGGATTATTGCTTGCCATTTTTCCACGGGACAATTGGGGAAATTATTCAATGCTGCTTATTCTCTAGGCCATCAGCATTGAATGTAGAAGGAATTTAAAATTCGAAAGACTAATTTCCCCAGGAAAATATAAAAAGAGATTTTTCTCTTTTCTCTCATATAGCACAACAGACAGATAGAAAGAAAGTTAGAAAAATATCTAGAGAGAAGATTACTGAATCAGATAAGAAAAACTCAACCCGTCTGCTCTCAATCTGACATAAGATTTCTGATACTGAAGAAGAAGAGAAATCATTCAAATATTAAGAGTCTTCATTCTTCAAACTCTCCAGGACATTTCACAGGACAAAAAAATCTTCCATCTATCAAAGAAGTTCCTGAAGATCTCTCTGATCAAGGCTGAAAGCTTGAAGGCCTATCACCCTGTGCAAAGCTCCAGTTCTCCTGAACTCTTCTACATGTCAGGGGGAGATTTGACAACATCACTGGATCCACATAGTCTTCTCATTATAATTGAGAAAAGAAGACTTTCATCACTCTCTCATCCCCACCTCTGTAAAGGGTTGTCATCTCCCTTCAAAAGTGATTCCTAGTTACAAGTCACCTGATCAAAAGACTTGAGGGTTTGGTTTTTGAGCAACTGATCAAAAGCTCATTGGTGTCAGACACATGATCAAAAACATGAGTAGATTCCTACTAGGGTGGTAGAAGAGTGGATATACCCAGGTTGGGGAACCACTATAAAATTTCTTGTGTCGTCTGGTTGCCCCTTTTCTTTTTGTTCTTGCTGTGCTTGTATTTTTAGGACTGCTGTGTGATTATTTACTTTAGTTTAATTCTGCACATTTTAATTATAGCAAAAGCTGTAACAGTTTTATAAGGACATACAAATACTCTATTCACCCCCTCTAGTGTATATTAAATTTAACACATCACTTTCAATTGGTATCAAAGCAGGTTCCTTTGGTTGTACAAGCTAAATCGTGAACCAAAGATCCTTTGTTAGATTTACACATTATTTCATTTTCATTTATATTATAAACACAGCCATGGCATAGAATAAGGATTATGTAAGCACCAGACCTCCAGTTTGCAACCTTAATAGGTTTGCCATCTGGAAGGCAAGAATCAAGTTGTACATGAACTCTATTGATGAAGACATCTACAACTCTATTTTGACAGGTCCCCCACAGGCATCTACATCTACAACATCTTCCAGCAACAATGCAGTCCCACCACCTGAGTGGACTGAAGCCCAGAAGAAAGCCAAGATTGATGATGCCAAAGCCATGAACATATTGGCTCAGACTATGTCAGATGACATCTTTCAGAAGGTGGCTGAGTGCACCTCTGCAAAAGCAATCTGGGACTCACTCAATCAAATGGTTGCTGGCTCAACAGATGAGTGGAAAGATAGGAGATCTAACCTCATTACACAATATGAAAACTTCAAGAAGGATGAGGTAGAAACAGTTGAAGTGATGTACAACAGGCTTAGCTCCATCACCAGTGAGCTTATAAGGACCTTAGACAAAGAAATTACCTTGACTGAAGTGAATGACAAGATCCTAATGTGTTTCCCAAGCTCATGGGACACCAGGATCTGGCCAATCAAAGAGGCCAGAAGCTTGAATGAGATTTCAACTGAATCTCTCCTGAGAAAGCTCAAATCTTTTGAGCAGCTAATCAAGTCCAGAGAAGCAGTGGAACACAGGACTCCTCCTCCAGTAAGGAAAGAACAATCCATTACATTCAAGGCTGCTGAAGAAACTGAAGCCCCAATAGTCAATGAAGAGCTAATGAGTCTCTTTGCCAAGAGATTCTTCAAACTGGCAAGGAAAGACTTCAGAAGGATGTCATCCAGAAATGACAGCCAGCCAAGGTATGACAAAACCCCCACTAAAGAGGTAGTGGGTTATGAGTGCAGGAAACCAGGACATTTCATGTCTGAATGTCCTGAAAATCAAAAGA
This sequence comes from Platanthera guangdongensis, assembly GCA_039583875.1. NCBI lineage: Eukaryota > Viridiplantae > Streptophyta > Magnoliopsida > Asparagales > Orchidaceae > Platanthera > Platanthera guangdongensis. The sequence goes on from JBBWWR010000044.1 coordinate 36,843, forward strand.
AGGAAAGAAGAAAAGAGAAGGAATCAAGAAGCAAGCATTATAGCAAGCCCTCTTCCAGCAAGCACAAAAAGAAGGACAAAGGATTTGTGGCTGAAATATGGAGTGACACAGAAGATGAATCCACATCTTCCAGCTCCAGTGAAGAAGAAGAGGAGGCCAAGGCGAAGGAGGTTTGCCTCATGGCAATTGATGCAAGCAGTAGCAGATCAGATACAGATGAATCTGATAATGAAGAAAACCTGTCAGCTGAAGATTAGGTAATAGCATCTTATGATTTAGAATCTGATGAATTTAAATTTGAATTTAAAAACCTATGCTTAGATTTAATAAGCTCTGAGAAGGAAATCAAACTTCTCAGAGATAAATTGAATGATCTAGATAAACTCACTTCTAAAAATACAAATCTATCTAGTGAACTGAAATCTGCAAATGAACAAATTATTTTTCTGAAATCAGAACTTAGCAAAGCTAAGATATTAGAAGAATCATTAAATGGCAGAAGCTTGAAATTGCTAGATATAACCAGCACAGTAAATGCTAGAACAAGTAACTGCAGATTAGGATTAGGAGCCACATCTAGTGAACCAACCCTAATCCAAAGGAATCATCTGTCAAAACCTGTAAATTTTATCTCTGATAAAGGAAAGAAAAACACTGAACAAGTAAATAAAGTTAATAAAATTCTAGAACAAATGAAGCTAAGGACAAAAGTAAAAAACTAGAAGAATGATAAAAATAACAATGCTCATCAATTATCGTCGAACTCAGATCGACGATATAGGAACAGATCGTCGAACTCAGAACGACGATCTCTGAATGCAAACTTCAATAATAATCATTCGTCTAACTGTGATCGACAAACTTTATATGGTTTGTCGAGCAGAGGTCGACGAACATGGGGCACATAAAATGAATATGTTCATTCTCTGGGCAGAGATCGACGATCTCAACCCAATTAGTCAAACTCTGGTTGATGAACTTATAGAAATTCGTCGAACCCAGAAAGACTCAACCAAAATTTTAATTATAACTGCAACTTAAATAATTCTAGAAAAGCTTTTAATCCTCTAGCTGATTGGGTTATAACACCTAGAAGATATCACCCTCTAGGATATAAATCCCAACCAGAATTTTTAGTTATTTCTAGCTTTTCATATCAACAAAACAAAGGACCCAAGGTAACCTGGGTCAAAATATTTAACTGTTTTCATTGCAGGAAAAGAGTTGTCCATGAGTGAATTAGCCATGGTACCTGGACAGTGGATGCTACAAACAAATGACAGGTAGCAAGGAAAATCTCACCAATTACAAGTCCAAGCTAGGGCCAAAGGTGATCTTTGGTGATTCAAAAAGTGGCCAGTCTGAATGATATGGAGCAATGAAGATTGGAGCAGTTACATTCAAGAAAGTAAATTATGTAAGAGTACTCAAACATAACCTCATCTCAATAAGTCAACTTTGTAATGAAGGATATCAAGTAACTTTTAACTCTAGCTCTTGTATTATTTCATCTAAAGGAAACAAACCTATTTTAATTAGAAATAGACAAGGCAACATATACTTAGTTGATTTTTTATCTGCCACTTCAGATATCTGTTTACTTAATTTAACTAGTAACCAGAATGATTTATGGCATAAAAGACTTGGTCATGTAAATATGAAAAATATTGCTAGGCTATCTAAAGACAACCTTGTTAGAGGTCTACCTCTTGGTCCCTACAAGAAGGAAGGCCTTTGCAGGACTTGTCAATTAGGTAAGAAAACTAAATCTAGTTTCAATTCCATTAGTAAAAGTGATTCACCTAGGATTTTGTATTTGCTACACATGGATCTTTTTGGTCCCATAGCTGTATATAGCCTAAAAGGGAAATCCTACACATTGGTTATTGTGGATGACTTCTCCAGGTTCACTTGGGTATCCTTTCTGAGATCTAAGTTAGATACTGAAAGAAATTGTACCTAATTACCTAGAGGGGGGGGAGGAGGTGAATAGGTGACCTTAATCTTTTTAAACTTTTAGGCAGAATCACAGAATTATAAACAATTCTTCACAACAATACATCACAACAATCACAGAATAAAGCACACACAGAGAACACACAGATTTTATAGTGGTTCCCCAAGGTCTGGGTACATCCACTTTCCCCCTTCGCCTATCTAATAGTGTACTAGATTCGGCCCAACTTCTCCACTATTTCTCAGATCCTTAGATCTTACACTCAGAACCCCAAATAGGTTCCTACAGCTCAGAGTGATCCCACTCTTACAACTCAGGCTCAACAGCCCTACCACTCAATCTTCACAAAGACCTACACTCAGCCTTCAACAAGGCCTACACTCAGCCCTCAACAAGGCCTACACTCAGAGAAATGAATCTCCTACACTCAGGCACACAGGCCCTACCACTCAGCCTTTATAATTTCAGGCTTACAACTCAGATCCCTTATGATCCTACAAGAAATTAAAATTACAAAGTATAAACCTACAACTCAGAATGAGAGAGAAGAGTTGACTGGTTTCTTGATGAGTTCTTGAAAGAACTTTGCTGAGATCAACCTCCCTTGGCTTTCTTCAAAGCTTCTTGAATTAGAACACAGTAGGGTTGATTCTCTATGCAGTTGATCTTCAATCTCTGCTGACTTAAGAATCAGATCTCAATCTGAAACTTTCTTCACAGCCTGGTTCAATAACTGTCTTCTTAGAAGGATCTCTCTCTCTCCAACTTCTTAGATCTTCTGATCACTTCAATTGATTCTTCAATGAATTTCTTGATCGATCTTCAATCATCAATCTTCTTTCTGTCGAAGGAGAAGGGTCTTTATATAGACTTTCTCCAAGGTAACCGGCTGTTCCGGTTTCTAACAACTTTCTGACAGCTCTGACAGTTGCAGTAGACCGACTGGAATGGCAGCTGTCAAGTCATCCAGTCACTTCTTGAATTTTCTGTAACTGTCTGAAAGTGTCGAGACAGTCAGTCTTTAAGTGTCGACACAGATAGACTAAGTGTCGACACAAGTAGACTAAGTGTCGACACTAGCCTTCATGGTGTCGACACAAGTAGACTAAGTGTCGACACAAGTAGACTAAGTGTCGAGACAGTCAGTCTTTAAGTGTCGACACAGATAGACTAAGTGTCGACACAAGTAGACTAAGTGTCGACACTAGCCTTCATGGTGTCGACACAACTCCTTGTGTTGTAGAATTTGCTTCTCGACACTGCTTCTTCATGTGTCGACACTGATCCTGTGTGTCGACACAAGTCCTTCTTCTTTGATACTAAGTTGATTTCTTGTAAGTGTCGACACAACTCCTTTGTGTCGACACATCTTCTTGTGTTGATACTTGCTAAGTGTCGACACATCTCCTTGGTGTCGACACATGCCTTCTATGTTGATAATTTTGCTGAGTGTCGACACATCTCCTTTGTGTCGAGACTTTTGCTGAGTGTCGACACATCTCCTTTGTGTCGACACATTCTTCTTGTGTTGATACTTTGGCTGAGTGTCGACACATCTCCTTTGTGTCGACACATTCTTCATGTGTTGACACTTGTACTTAGAATTTGTTGAAGTTTTGCTGAGTGTCGACACATCCACCTAGTGTCTACACTTGTACTTGAACTTTGTTGATGTTTTGCTGAGTGTCGACACAGCCTTCTAGTGTCGACACCTTTGATGTCGACGAAGTTCCTCTGGGTGTCGACACTGCTTCTAAGTGTCGACACAGCTTCTCTGGATATTTCTTCATTGTGTGTCGACACAACCTGTATGTGTCGACACTTTCCTTCTGGTGTCGACTCTGCATTCCTGGTGTCGACACAATTACTCCAAGTGTCGACACAGCTTCTCTAGGTGTCGACACAAGTCTTCTTAAGTGTCGACACTTTTCTTCTGGGTGTCGACACATGGACTTAGAAACTTTTCAGCTTTCCCTGCAAATACTTAACCTGCACAACTAAACTCAAAACACATCAAATACATTTTGATGTATATCATTGAGTAGGGCGAGGCTTCTTCAAATCAGGTACATTTATTCCAATGTACCCAACAATCTCCCCCTATTTGGAGAAGTCATAACACTTAGTCAATGATATACACCATACATAATAAATTCACAGTATGATGTAAAACAGTAAAATATGACAGGGTAAGTACATAAACATGTATAAACAAAACATGTATACACAAATATCTCAGAACAGTAATGTAATAGATTTAACATATATCACATTGTTCTAACAACTTCAACATATTCATTATTCAAAAGTTTACAGAAAGTTGAATGCAACTGATTACACATAGTAAACTTAAGAAAAATTTATATCCTAAGGCAGCTCTGGCTCCTTGATAACTATGCCCTTTCCTGATTGTATCTTTGCTTGGACAGGAGCTTCAGTATCTTCAGCAGCAGCAGACTTCTTTCCCTTAAGATCTTTCTTTTTCAATTCTTCAGCCTTTATCTTTTGCCTTTCAAAGTAATGATAAGGCTTTGGAAAGTACTTGTTAGGCTCCTGTGCAGTAGGATGTAGCTTTCCCATCTTAGCCTTTCTTCTGTATTGAACAATAACCTCTTGCCTGGTCTCATGTTTCCTCCACTCAAGTTCAGAATACCACTTGCCTCTATCCTGAATATTATCTTTAGCAGCCTTACAAGCAGTCAAAATGATATTCCTGGAGGTGAGGCTCCATTGTTCAAAATCGGGCCTAAGTTCAGCTTGCTCTCTGAACCTTTTCTTAGATAATTGTGCTTCTTGTTCTTTTAGAACTGCCTCTTGCACTTGCTGTACTACTTTATCCAAAATAACATTCAGATTACCATCAGGAGGACTATACATAGACTGTACCTCCTGATGTATCATATCAAAGTCTGCTGGAGGGTATATTACCTGAGCTACTTCAGCTGGCTTTCCTCCAAAGTAAGCAGGATTTATTCCAGACTCTGCCACATTATCATCATCACATAATGAAGGATATCCAAGAGTGGCTCTGATGGAATTTGAAATCCATTTGACATGATCAGAGCTGGCTTTGACTAACACCCTCTCTCCCTTTATGACTTCTCTAACAATGTGATCCTTAAGATCATCTTTCTGGAATCTTATTTGATAATTCAGATAATTAACCCCATCCTTATAGAAGGGTTTGAACTTCTGAAGTTGTTCTGCAATGGCCTTCTGAGAAGTTTCAAGAACAGTCTTAAAAGCAGTCAGGCTTTCCTGGAATTTCTTATCAAACTCAGCTTTGGCAGTTGCACTCTCTGCAGGTTGGGCAGTGGCTATCTTCTTGATCTCAGTGACAATGGCATTATGGGAATCTGTTAGATTATCATTCATTCTTATCTGATTCTCCAGTACATATCCTTGTTTGACAGCCATGTCATCCACTTGAGTCTTAATCTTCTCTTAATGTGTAGCCAAATAGACTACTGCATTTCCTCCCTTATGGAAGAAGTCAGTCATTTATTTCTTGTTCAGATTCATTTCAAATCTGATTGACTTGATGTCTTGGGCCAGATCAAATTGCAGTGACTTATGCCCTTTATCTATATACTTTTCTATAGCTTGCCTTTGCTCATCCATCTTTATTTGTAAAGCCATCATCAATGAACTATAGTCAGTAGATGGGGCAGGATGTGGTGCAATTGTTTGCAGTGCCTTTTTATATGTCTGGCTCCTCCTCTTGAAGACTTGAAATTTTCTCTTCTTGGGTCTTGCAGCCTCTTCATCCTCTGAAGCAGATGTGCTGGCTATTTCAACCCTCTCCTTAGGACTAGGATGTGAATCCTTCTCAGTCCTTTGTGGTTCCTCAGCATCCTTTGGCTTCTCTGTCTCCTTGCTTGTTGTTCCCTCTACAGTCTCCACATGCTCCCCCTGAACATGGGCCTTCTCCCCCTCAGCAGCTGCTTTTTCCACTTCAAAGTCAGTCTGTAACAAGTCTGGGAATAGCTCTTCCAGTGTAAACTCTTGTTGAGGTTGACTTGGTAAATCTCTTTGCTCAGGAGCATCTAATACTTCTTTCTCAGTTACAGATGTGTCCTCCATGACCACATCTTGGGGTTGGTTATGTGTCTGTGTTTGCTGATTAACATTAGGTAATGAATCAGACAAAACATCATCCTCAATAGGGAAATATAATTTATTAATTTCAGTTATTACCTCAAGTATTGTGTGGGTAGCCCTTTCACTCTCTAAGGGAGTTGGCTCATCCACCAGTAGAGGCTCCCCCTGGAGTGGATCCAGGTGAATTGGGCTTGCTGAGGGTAGATCCCCTGCCTTTGTGCATCTTCTTGTCCAGCTGGAGATTGTCCAGCATTTCCAGTTTCTTCTTCATCAGGAGTAAAAACAACTTGCTCTTCAGAGCTGCTTGAGGATTCTTGAGCCACAGGGGTTGTCTTCTTCTTCTTTTTCTGAGGTGTGTCCTTTACTGGAGATGACTGTTCTTTGGTCAGTACTCTATCCCACCTAGAGAAGATTCTCAAATCCATTCTCCTCATGTGGTTAATCTTCGATCCAGCTGCTTGATTAATCACCTCTGGTATGCTACCAGCTAGGTATAGACTTAGAATTCTACCCATATTGGGCTTCTTCATACTCTCTTTTATCTTCTCAAACACAACTACAGACCAATCAGTTTCTAGTTTGAAGATAATCCTGGTCATTAGACTGAACATGTGAGCAGATATTCTATGATGTCCTCCAGGTTTGCTCAGGATGACCTTGCCAACGATTTCAGATAAGAATTTGCCCTGCATGTTCATTCATTTTCTGTTGAATACTGAACCAATTTTCATATTGGAGTCCAAAACACACCATGTCAATGCTTCTCTAGTCTTAGAAGCAGAAACATCTTCTTCTTCCTTTGTTCTTGGTAGTTGTAGTACCTTTCTCAAACTTTTAGGAGAGACCTTCACCTTTTCCCCATGAACTCTTGACTTAATCTTGAGTCCTAATTCATCTAGTTTTGCTGCATTCAGAAACTCAAGGACTTCCTTCTTCCAGATCTTAATTGGTTCTGAAACAAGAAATTCTAACCCAGTCTCTGCTATTAGGGTTATCACGCCTTTGATCTCGGGTTCCGCGTCCTCAAATGCGTGTCGCACGAGTTCATATCCTTCATTCACATTCTCTTCTAGCTTGGGCGGCATTAGGGTTTGAAGAAATTTGAATTTATGGAAGAGAGATGTCGACACACAAGTTTGGTCTCGAAACTTTGGTGAGCGTGTCGACAGACAATGGCGAAAACCTATTTATACCTTTCTAGAATCGAAGATGAAAGGGCGCGTCAAAATACTTATATTGTGTCGACACTGTTGAAAAGTGTCGACACATACTTATAATGTCTCGACAACTATGTGTCGACATAAGTATAGTCGACAGAATATATGTGTCGACACTTGTTTATGTGTCGACACCACTTAGCTCGACACTTAGTCGAGACTTTACTAGACTAATTCTGTGTAAAGTTTAAGTGCCGACACCACCTTGGATGTGTGACACCTACACTGCATGTGTCGACACTAATTCTCTAAAGTGTCGACACAGACTTCCTAGATGTGTCGACACCATTTCTCTGAAATGTCGACACCACTTCTATGTGTCGACACAGACAACTCTGTGTGTCGACACCTTTTTACTTAGCCAATTTTTGTAAACTATTCTAAGTTTATCATCCCTAATTCAATTTTGAATTTATTGAATTTGGTTTCATCTAAGGGCTTAGTATACATGTCAGCTAGATGATTATCTGTACTAATATACTCTAGTGAAATATCTCATTTTCCACATGTTCTCTTAGAAAATGGTATTTTATTTCTATGTGCTTAGTCCTACTATGGGAGACAGGATTGTTTGCAATAGAAATAGCACTAGTAGAATCACAAAATAGAGGTGTTCTACTTACTTGAATACCATAATCTTCTAGCTGATGTTGTATCCATAGAAGTTGAGCATAGCAACTTCCTGCAGCAACATACTCTGATTCTGCTGTGGAGATAGCCACACTTGTTTGTTTCTTGCTACTCCATGATATCAGTCTTCCACCTAGGAATTGACAGGTACCAGTTGTACTTTTCCTATCTTACTTGCAACCTGCAAAATCTGCATCTGAATAACCTGTCAGTTCAAAGTCTCCATTCCTAGGGTACCAAAGGCCTAGATAAGGTGTGCCCTTAAGATATCTCAAAATTCTTTTGACTGCTGTCAAATGAGATTCTTTAGGGCAAGCTTGGTACCTAGCACAGACACATGTAGCATACATGATATCTGGTCTACTTGCAGTCAAATACAATAGGGAGCCAACTATCCCTCTATACAAAGTCTCATCTACAGGTTTCCCTGCATCATCTTTGCTAAGAGACATACTTGACCCCATAGGAGTTTTCATGGTACTGGATGATTACATATCATACTTCCTTATCAATTCTATGGTGAACTTAGACTGGCATATGGATAAACCATCCTCAGTCTGTCTAACTTGGAGACCCAAGAAGAACTTAAGTTCCCCCATACTGCTCATTTCAAATTGTCCTTGCATTAGTTTTGCAAATTTTTTGCAAAGACTACTTTCAGTAGACCCAAATATGATGTCATCTACATATATTTGGACTAGAATGATCTTGCCTCTGGATTCCCTAAGGAATAGAGTCTTGTCTATTTTCCCCCTTGTGAATTTATTCTCAATGAGTAAACTAGACAGGGTTTCATACCAAGCCCTAGGGGCTTGTTTTAACCCATACAAAGCCTTCCTAAGTCTATATACAAAATTAGGTTTAGTAGAATCAACAAAACCTGATGGTTGTTCTACATAGACTTCTTCCTTCAGATTTCATTTAGAAAAGCTGACTTAACATCCATTTGGTATACTTTAAACCCTTGATAGGTTGCATAGGCCAAGAACATCCTTATTGCCTCCAGTCTGGCTACTGGAGCAAATGTTTCATCAAAGTCAATACCTTCTTCCTGCCTATAGCCTTTTGCAACCAGTCTTGCTTTGTTCTTTATAATAACTCCATGTTCATCCATCTTGTTCCTAAAGATCCACTTAGTTCCTATAATGTTGTGGTCTTTTGGTTTAGGAACTAGCTCCCAGACTTTGCATCTTTTGAACTAGTTCAGCTCCTCTTGTATTGCCTCAATCCAATGAGGGTCTAGGATGGATTCTTCAAATTTCTTTGGCTCTACTTGGGATAGAAAACTGGAGTAGAGTACTGAACTTAGATTTCTGCTCCTTGTTTGTACCCCTTGTCTGAGTTCACCAATAATTTGATTGGCTGGATGATCTTTTAGATGTCTATTTGCTGGAGGCAGCCTGTCTTCAGGTTGTACACCTACAGCTTCTTCAACTTGCTGCACTCCTTGGTCTTCTTCTGCATCAGGTGCATCTAGTACTCCCCCTGGACAACAGCCACTATCATCCACTTGCTGACTTGCAGTAGAACCTTCTTCAATAGTAAGCTTGTCCATCTTCTCAGTCACACCTGTAGAGCTGCATACACTTCTAGATAATTCATTGTTAATGAGTCTAGCTTCATCAAACACTACATGTACTGACTCTTCTACAACTTGAGTAGTCAAGTTGTATACCCTATAAGCCTTACTGTTGTTGCTGTACCCAACAAAGATCCCCTCATGGGATTTGGTAGCAAACTTAGTTAAGTAAGACTTACCATTGTTAAGTATATAATATTTACAACCAAAGATCCTGAAATAGGATAGATTTGGTTTTCTGCCTTTCACAATCTCATAGAGGGTCTTATTGTGGCTCTTGGTAATGGTAGCTCTATTAATCACATGACATGCAGTATTAACTGCCTTAGCCCAGAAATATTCAGGGAGAGATGTGTCACTTAATAGGGTTCTACCAGCTTCTATCAAGGTTCTATTTTTTCTTTCAGCAATACCATTTTGCTGAGGTGTTCTTGGTGAGGAAAATTCCTGAAAAATCCCAACTCTTCACATAGCTTTGTCATACTATCAGACTGGAATTCAGTACCTTGGTCACTTCTTATTTTGACCACTGTACTGTCTAACTCATTCTGAATTTGTTTGACAAAACTATAGAAGATATTAGGTGTTTCAGATTTTTTTCCTTTGGAAGAATACCCAGGAAAACCTTGAATAATCATCTACAACCACAAATGTGTAGACCTTCCTACCTAGGCTGTGAAATGACATAGGACCAAATAGATCCATATGCAAGAGGTATAAGCACCTCACAACATATTTGTTCTCAATGCTATTAAAGGTGGATCTAGTCTACTTGCCCTTTTGACAAGCTGAGCATATCCCAACCTTTTTACACTTAACCTGAGTACCATTCCTCACTAACTCTTTACTATAGAGTTGACCAATTGTCTTATAGTTAAGATGGGCTACCCTCTTGTGCCATTTGACACAATGAGAGACTTTCTCATCAGCTACAAGACACACAGGAGAAACATTATTCTCACACATAATGTCTAGACAATAGACATTTCTCTTCCTATAACCTGTCAGAATGATCTTTTGATCATTTGATCTCCTGATATGATAACCATCTTTGACAAATGAGATGTCATATCCTAGATCACTCAGCTGACTTATACTAATGAGGCTGTGTTTCAAACCTTTAATATAAGCCACTTGAGTAATTATAATAAGGTTGCTAAAAATGTTACCAAAACCTTTGATGATTCCTTTTTCAGAACCACCAAAGGTGACCTTAGGACCATCCTTGATTGGTGTATATTCCTTTAGCAATCCCCTAATTCCAATCATGTGCCTGAAACATCCACTGTCCAAGTACGATATTGGGGCATGGTCACTTGGACTCACCTGCAAAACAGATTAGTTAACCTTAGAACCCAAAGAATTCTTGGGTCCTTGGTGCTGGTTAGTTTGCCTCTTAACAAAACTACCTGTAGCTTTTCTAGCAGGTAGATTGCTACTCACCTTGGCACTTGAATTATGCCAACAGTCTATGGCAAAGTGGCCTACCTTGCCACAACACCAGCACTCAAATCTGTTGTACCTTTGTTTAGGTACAACCCTGGCTACTTTGTCTATAGCAGGCTGCTTGTTGAGTACTGTGGCTTTGCCCTTAGACTTGGACTGTACTGTCCTAGCAGGTTTAGTAAACCCCAATCCAGTTTTACCCTTGTGAGGTACAAACTCATCTATCAAAGGTAGAACATATTTTGGTTTAGAGAAACTTGCTACTATATCTCTCTCTTTCTGAAGACTAATCTCCATATTTCTAATTTGATCATTTTTAAATGTTATAGTCCCCATCTGAATAACAGTAATGTGCTTCAGTCTGGCTATTTCATTTAGTTTCTGATCAAGCAACTTATCAAAATCTGTTGCAGCCACTTTGAGATTAGCAATCTCCTTAGCCTGACTCTTGGTCAAGGATTTGCTTTTCTTCAAAGCTTGCAACACTACTCTATATTCATCAATTAATTGATGAATGTCTCCTTCAGATTCAGATCCACTCTCATCACTTGATGCTGATGAATCTGATTCTGATCCAGCACTAGAAATTGAACTTGAAGAACAATTTTGTACCTGACTTGGTCCAGGCTGATCCTGGATTTTGTCTCCTTCTGATAAGGCCATCAGTCCCTGGCACTGATTGTCCTCATGCTCATGTATAGATTTCATTAACTGGATGAACTCATCTTCCTCTTCTTCACCAAACAGTCCAATATAAGCTTCAGCTTCTAAATCAGTTTCTGAAGAAGACATATCAGACAGACTTTTGTCCTTCTTAGCAACAAAGGACCTTTCCTTTTTGCCCTTGATCTGAGTCTTCTTCTTATCAGTTGACTCTTTTCTTTTCTCTGGACAGTCAGCAACAACATGTCCTTGTTTGTTACAAAAATAACAAACTATCTTTGTAGATGTAGTTTTACTTGACTTGGGCTTTCTCCTGTCATACTTTGATGACTTCTGTGAAGTGGATGGCTTAGACCTCCATCGTTTCTTCTTTAGAAACTTCTGAAAATGTCTTGTGAAAGCTGCAAAGTCCTCATCACTCTCACTGCTTTCAGAATTCCTACTTTCTGACTCATCTGTCTCAGTCTCAGCAACTTTTGGAGGTGTAGATGGAGACTTACTTTTATGTTTCCTAGTGGCTTCAGTCTTGAAAGCCACAACTCTTTCTTTGTGCTCAACTCTTGTAGTCTTCTCCTCCTCCTTCCTTACCATTAACTGCATCTCATATGATAACAGTTTTCCAAACAATGTTGGAGGAGGAATGTCTGCTAATTTGGCCATTTCCCTTATGGCACAAATCTTAGTATCTCAGTCTTTAGTTAGAGATCTCAAGAACTTATCATTCAGCTCATAATTGCTGAATTCTGTTGCATAAGACATCAACTCATTGACAATCCTATAGAATTTCTTGTAGCACTCAGTTATGCTATCAGACCTTCCTTGTCTGAAGCTCTCATACTCCTGATTTAATAAAGACTTTCTGTCCTATCTAACTTCTTCAGAACCCTCCATGTACACTATCAGTGTGTCCCACATTTCCTTTGATGTTTTACAGTGAATTAAATTCTGGAATGTGGCATCATCTATTGCACTTACAATTATATTCTGGGCCCTCTTGTCCATAGTGGCCAGAATAATCTCATCCTTGGTCATTTCAGAATAGTCCTTAGGAGTTCTGTGGTTTGCATCCAGAACTGATACTTTCATTGGCACATATGGCCCTTCTTTAACTGTGATATAGATTTTAGGGTCAGAGGCTTCCATAAATAGTCTAACCCTTTCTTTCCAAATGCCAAAAATCTCCTTTCTGCAAATTGGCAACTTCATGGATCCAAGCTCTTTGTGATCTCTGTTGAACCCATTTTCTTGATTCTTGATTATGCTGATTCTGCCAACAGGAACTTTACTCAGACTGTTATGTCCTTTTTGAGCAACCTCCCTCTGATACCACTTGAAAGAAATTGTACCTAATCACCTAGAGGGGAGGGGGTGAATAGGTGACCTTAATCTTTTTAAACTTTTAGGCAGAATCACAGAATTATAAACAATTCTTCACAGCAATACAGCACAACAATCACAGAATAAAGTACACACAGAGAACACACAGATTTTATAGTGGTTCCCCAAGGTCTGGGTACATCCACTTTCCCCCTTCGCCTATCTAGTAGTGTACTAGATTCGGCCCAACTTCTCCACTATTTCTCAGATCCTCAGATCTTACACTCAGAACCCCAAATAGGTTCCTACAGCTCAGAGTGATCCCACTCTTACAACTCAGGCTCAATAGCCCTACCACTCAGTCTTCACAAAGACCTACACTCAGCCTTCAACAAGGCCTACACTCAGCCCTCAACAAGGCCTACACTCAGAGAAATGAATCTCCTACACTCAGGCACACAGGTCCTACCACTCAGCCTTTATAATTTCAGGCTTACAACTCAGATCCCTTAGGATCCTACAAGAAATTAAAATTATAAAGTATAAACCCACAACTCAGAATGAGAGAGAAGAGTTGACTGGTTTCTTGATGAGTTCTTTGAAGAACTTTGCTGAGATCAACCTCCCTTGGCTTTCTTCAAAGCTTCTTGAATTAGAACACAGTAGGGTTGATTCTCTATGCAGTTGATCTTCAATCTCTGCTGACTTAAGAATCAGATCTCAATCTGAAACTTTCTTCGCAGCCTGGTTCAATAGCTGTCTTCTTAGAAGGAGCTCTCTCTCTCCAACTTCTTAGATCTTCTGATCACTTCAATTGATTCTTCAATGAATTGCTTGATCATTCTTCAATCATCAATCTTCTTTCTGTCGAAGGAGAAGGGTCTTTATATAGACTTTCTCCAAGGTAACCGACTGTTCCGGTTTCCAACAACTTTCTGACAGCTCTGACAGTTGCAGTAGACCGGCTGGAATGGTAGCTGTCAAGTCATCCAGTCACTTCTTGAATTTTCTGTAACTGTCTGAAAGTGTCGAGACAGTCAGTCTTTAAGTGTCGACACAGATAGAATAAGTGTCGACACAAGTAGACTAAGTGTCGACACTAGCCTTCATGGTGTCGACACAACTCCTTGTGTTGTAGAATCTGCTTCTCGACACTGCTTCTTCAACATGTGTCGACACTGATCCTGTGTGTCGACATAAGTCCTTCTTCTTTGATACTAAGTTGATTTCTTGTAAGTGTCGACACAACTCCTTTGTGTAGACACATCTTCTTGTGTTGATACTTGCTAAGTGTCGACACATCTCCTTGGTGTAGACACATGCCTTCTGTGTTGATACTTTTGCTGAGTGTCGACACATCTCCTTTGTGTCGAGACTTTTGCTGAGTGTCGACACATCTCCTTTGTGTCGACACATTCTTCATGCGTTGAGACTTTGGCTGAGTGTCGACACATCTCCTTTGTGTCGACACATTCTTCATGTGTTGACACTTGTACTTAGAATTTGTTGAAGTTTTGCTGAGTGTCGACACAGCCTCCTAGTGTCGACACTTGTACTTGAACTTTGTTGATGTTTTGCTTAGTGTCAACACAGCCTTCTAGTGTCGACACCTTTGATGTCGACAAAGTTCCTCTGGGTGTCGACACTGCTTCTAAGTGTCGACACAGCTTCTCTGAACATTTCTTCATTGTGTGTCGACACAACCTGTATGTGTCGACACTTTCCTTCTGGTGTCGACTCTACATTCCTGGTGTCGACACAATTACTCCAAGTGTCGACACAACTTCTCTAGGTGTCGACACAAGTCTTCTTAAGTGTCGACACTTTTCTTCTGGGTGTCGACACATGGACTTAGAAACTTTTCAGCTTTCCCTGCAAATACTTAACCTGCACAACTAAACTCAAAACACATCAAATACATTTTGATGTATATCATTGAGTAGGTTGAGGCTTCTTCAAATCAGGTACATTTATTCCAATGTAGCTAACAGATACCTTCAAGGTTCTTACAGATTTTCTCAGGACCATACAGATTGAGTTCTATACACATGTTGCATTGATCAGAAGTGATCATGGCACAGAGTTTGAGTCTCTTCTTATGCATGAGTTCTATGAGAAGGAAGGTATCAGACACTGCTTCTCAGCTCCTAGAAATCCCCAACAAAATAGGGTAGCAGAAAGGAAAAATAGGACACTCATTGAAGCTGCAGGTACATTGCTTGCTGATGCATACATGCCACTAACCTTTTGGGCAGAGGCTGTACACACTGCAAACTATGTCCTGAATAGAAGCTTAATTCACAAACTAAAGAACAAGACTCCCTATGAATTACTAAAAGGGAAGAAACCTAAAATAAACTATTTTAAAGTATTTGGTTGTACCTGTTATATACATAATAAGAACAAGAAATACATTAGAAAGTTTGAGGCTAAGGCTTAAGTGAGAATTTTTCTTGGATATTCCCAAGTAAGCAAAGCCTATAGGGTCTTTAATAAATCATCACTGAAAATTGAGGAATCAATTCAAGTAAGCTTTGATGAGACTAACATGTATTGCAAGTAGAAAGAAGTTTCTACCAGTAACTCTTTGCAGGTACCTCACTTGTGTGAGAAGTTGGATGACCTAAACCTTACCTAAGATGTTCCAACTCATCCTTCTCCACAAGTCAATGAAGATAGTGACGAAGAAAGCATTGAAGTGATTGACTCTCCTCCAGCAGCCAACATAATTCCACAAGAGGAATTGGTTTCAAATACTGTTGCACAACCAACTCCACCCACTGATCTTGGCATACTTAGGGATCACCCCAGATCTCAAGTGATTCAAGACATATCAGCAGGTGTACAAACAAGGCATCAACTCAATCAAGATGTGATGCATGCCTGTTTTTGTTGGGTACATTTGAATATATACCTGATTTGAAGAAGCCTCACCCTACTCAATGATATACATCAAGATGTATTTGATGTGCTTTGAGTTTATTTGTGCAGGTTAAGTAATTGCAGGGAAAGCATAAAAGTTTCTAAGTCCATGTGTCGACACATAGAAGAAAAGTGTCGACACTTAAGAAGGCTTGTGTCGACACCCAGAGAAGCTGTGTCGACACTTGAAGTAATTGTGTCGACACCAGGAAGGCAGAGTCGACACCAGAAGAAAAGTGTCGACACATACAGGTTGTGTCGACACACAATGAAGAATTGTCTACATAATCAGTGTTGACACTTAGAAGCAGTGTCGACACCCAGAGAAACTTTGTCGACAGCAAAAGTGTCGACACTAGGAGGCTGTGTCGACACTCAGCAAACTTCAACAAAGTTCAAGTACATGTGTCGACACTAGGAGGCTGTGTCGACCATCAGCAAAGTCTCAACACATGAAGAATGTGTCGACACAAAGGAGATGTGTCGACACTCAACAAAGTCTCAACACATAAAGAATGTGTCGACACTCAGCAAAGTCTCAACACTTGAAGAATGTGTCGACACAAAGGAGATGTGTCGACACTCAGCAAAAGTTTCAACACAGAAGGCATGTGTCGACACAGAGAAGATGTGTCGACACTTAGCAAGTTTCAACACAAGAAGATGTGTCGACACAAAGGAGTTGTGTCGACACTTATCAGAATTCAACTAAGTATTAAAGAAGAAGACTTGTGTCGACACACAGGATCAATGTCGACATATTCTGAAGAAGCAGTGTCGAAAAGCAGTTACAACAACACAAGGAGTTGTGTCGACACCATGAAGGCTAGTGTCGACACTTAGTCTACTTGTGTCGACACTTAGTCTATTTGTGTCGACACATAAAGACTATCTGTCTCGACACTTTCAGACATTGACAGAGATTTCAAGAAGTGACTGGATGACTTGACAGCTGCCATTTCAACCGGTCAACTGCTACTGTCAGAGCTGTCAGAAGATTGTTAGAAACCGGATCAGCCGGTCACCATGAAGAAAGCTTATATAAAGGCTTATTCCTTCAACAGAAGGGAATCAATCAATGAAGTGAAAAATAACAAAACAGATAGAAGACCTTCAAGTGAAGATCTAAGAAGTTGGAGAGAGAGAGCTCCTTCTAAGAAGTGCAGTTGTTGAACCGGGCTGCTAAGTTAGATTCACATTGAGATCTGAATCTCAAGACAGCAGTTTATTGAAGATCATCTGCATAGAGATACAACCCTACTGTGTTCTAATTCAAGAAGCTTTGAAGAAAGTCAAGGGAGGTTGATCTCTGCCAAGTTCTTCCAAGAACTCATCAAGAAGCCAGTCAACTCATCTCTCTCTATCAAGAGTTGTGGTTATATACTTTGTATTTTCTAATTTCTGTAGGATCTTGTATAAATCTGAGTTGTAAGCCTAAATCTATAAAGGCTGAGGTAGGGCCTGTGAGCCTGATGTAGGAGAATCATTTCTCTGAGTGTAGGCCTTGTTGAAGGTTGAGGTAGGGCTGTTGTGCCTGAGTGTAGGTCTTGTTGAAGACTGAGTGGAAGGGCTTGGTGCCTGAGTTGTAGGAGTGAGATCACTCTGAGTTGTAGGAACCTCTTTGGGGTTCTGAGTTGTAAGATCTGAGGATCTGAGGAGAAGTGGAGAAGTTAGGCCGAATCTAGTACACTACTAGAAAGGCGAAGGGGGAAGTGGATGTACCCAGACCTTGGGGAATCACTATAAATCTTGTGTGCACTCTGTGAATGTATGCTTGTATGGTTGCTGTGCTGTGATACTTGTAGAATTGCAATTACTGTTCTGTATTTCTGCTTTTAAAGTTAAAAAAGATATAGGTCACCTATTCACCCCCCCTCTAGGTGATTAGTCACTGTTTCTTTCAAGTGGTATCAGAGGGAGGTTACTCAAAAAGGACATAACAGTCTGAGTAATGATCCTGTAGGCAGAATCAGAATAATCAAGAATCAAGAAAATGGGTTATACTGAGAATCACAAAGAGCTAGGATCCATGAAGTTGCCAATCTGCAGAAAAGAGATTTTTGGCATATGGAAAGAGAGGGTTAGACTCTTTATGGAAGCATATGACCCAAGAATATACATCACAGTCAAAAAAGGGTCATATATGCCAATGAAAGTGTCTGTTCTGGATGCAAATCTGATAACTCCCAAAGTCTATTCAAAAATGACTAAAGATGAATAATTCTGGCAACTATGGACAAGAGGGCCTAGAATATTATTGTAAGTGCAATTGATGATGCCACATTTTAGAACCTAATACATTGTAAAACATCAAAAGAAATGTGGGACACACTGATAGTTTACATGGAGGGATCTGAAGAGGTAAGACAAGACAGGAAGTCTTTGTTAAATCAAGAGTATAAAAGCTTCAGACAAGGAAAGTCTGATAGCATTACTGAATGCTACAAGAAATTCTATAGGATTGTTAATGAGTTGATGTCCTATGGAAGAGAATTCAACAACTATGAACTGAATGACAAGTTTTTAAGATCCCTGACTAAGGACTGGGATACCAAGATTTGTGTCATTAGGGAAATGACCAAATTAGCTGATATACCTCCTCCAACCTTGTTTGGAAAACTGCTATATTACGAAATGCAGTTAATGGTTAGAAAGGAGGAAGAGAAGACTACCAGAGTGGAGCACAAGGAAAGAGCTATGACCTTCAAGACTAAAGCCACTAGGAAGTATAGAAGCAAGTCTCCATCTCCACCACAAATAGTTGTAGATACTGCTTCAGAAAATTCAGAGAACTAGAACTCAGACAGCAGAGAAAGTGATGAGGATTTTGCTGCCTTTACAAGGCAGTTTCAAAAGTTTCTGAAGAAGAAGCAGTGGAGGTCTAAGCCATCCACTTCACAGACAAAAGATGACTATTATCAGAACAGGAAGTCATCAAGGAATGACAAAAGAAAGTCCAAGCCAAGTAAAAATACATCCTCAAAGATAGTTTGCTATTGTTGCAAAGAAGGATAAGAGTTTGACTGATCAGTCATCTTCAAAAATAGATTCAGAAGCTGAAGCCTACATTGGGCTGTTTGCTGAAGAGGAGGAAGATGAGTTCATGCAGCTAATGAACTCAATTTATGAGCATGCGGACAATCAGTGCAATGGACTGATGGCCTTAACAGAATGAGACAAGATCCAGGATTAGCCTGGACCAAGTAAGGTACAAAGTCTTTCAGATTATAGTACTGATTCAGAATCAGATACATCTGCATCAAGTGATGTGGGTGGGTCTGAATCTGAGGGTGATATTCATCAGTTGATGGATGAATATAGAGATGTATTGCAGGCACTTAAGAAGAGCAAAAATCTGGTCAAAACACTGACTAAGGAAATTGCTAATCTTAAGTTGTCAGTTGCTGATTCAGATACAGTGTTAGATCAAAAACTGAATGAGATTGCCAAGTTGAAAAACATTACTGTCATTCAATTGGGCACAATCACATTTAAGAATGATCAAATTAAAAATCTGGAGGTTTGACTTCAGAAGGAGAGAGAGATTGTTGCAAGTTTTTCTAAACCAAAATCAGTTTTACCTTTGATAGATGAGTTTATCCCTCAAAAGGGTAAGACTGGATTGGGGTTTACAAAACCTGCCAGGACAGTTAGGTCCAAATCTAAGGGTAAAACCCCAGTACTCAACAAGAAGCCTGCTGTAGATAAAACAGCCAGGGTTGTACCTAAACAAAGGTACAACAGATTTGAGTGCTGGTGTTGTGGCAAGGTAGGCCACTTTGCCATAGATTGTTGGCACAATTCAAGTGTCAAGGAGATTAGCAAACTACCTGTTAGAAGAGCTACATGTAGTTTTGTTAAAAGTCAGACTAACCTGCATCAAGTACCCAAGAATTATTTGGGTTCTAAGGTTAAGTAATCTGTTTTGCAGGTGAGTCCAAGTGGTCATGCCACCATATGGTACTTGGATAGTGGATGTTCCAGGCACATGACTGGAACTAGGAGATTGATGAAGGACTATACACCACTCAAGGATGGTCCTAAAGTTACCTTTGGTGGTTCAGAGAAAGGAATCATCAAAGGCTTTGGTAACATTTCTAGCAACCTAATTACAATTACTCAAGTGGCTTATGTTAAGGGTTTGAAACATAACCTCATTAGCATAAGTCAACTGAGTGATTTAGGATATGTCATCTCATTTGTCAAGGATGGTTATCATATCAGTAGGTCAAGTGATCAAAAGATCATTCTGACAGGATATAGGAAGATAAATGTCTATTGTCTAGACATTATGTGTGAGAACATTGTTTCTCCTATTTGTCTTGTAGCTGATGAGAAAGTCTCACATTATGTTAAATGGCACAAGAGGCTGGCTCATCTTAACTATAAGACAATTGGCCAACTCTTTAGCAAAGAGTTAGTGAGGAATGGTCCTCAGGTTAAGTGTATAAAGGTTGGGATATGCTCAGCTTGTCGAAAGGGCTAGCAGACCAAATCCACCTTTCATAGCCTTGAGAACAAAGATGCTGTGAGGTGTCTATACCTCTTGCATATGGATCTTTTTGGTCCCATGCATGTTCACAGCCTAGGTAGGAAGGTCTATACATTTGTGGTAGTTGATGACTACTCGAGGTATTCCTGGGTGTTCTTCATAAGGCAAAAATCTAAAACACTAAGTATATTGTATAGTTTTGTTAAACAAATTCAGAATGAATTGAACAGTACAGTGGTCAAAATCAGAAGTGACCATGGTACTGAATTTCAGTCTGAAAGTATGACAAAACTGTGTGAAGAGTTTGGAATTTTTCAGGAATTTTCCTCACCAAGAACACCTCAACAAAATGGTATTGCTGAAAGGAAAAATAGAACCTTGATAGAGGCTGGTAGAACCCTATTGAGTGACACTTTTTTCCCAGAATATTTCTAGGCTGAGGCAGTTAATACTGCATGTCATGTAATCAATAGGGCTACTATCACCAAGAGCCACAAGAAGACCCCCTATGAGATTGTGAAGGGCAGAAAACCAAATCTATCCTATTTCAGGATCTTTGGTTGCAAGTGCTATATCCTTAAAAATGGTAAGTCTTATCTAACCAAGTTTGCTGCCAAATCCCAAGAGGGGATCTTTGTTGGGTACAGCAACAACAATAAGGCTTATATGGTCTACAACTTGATTACTCAAGTTGTAGAAGAGTCAGTATATGTAGTTTTTGATGAAGCAAGGCTCATTAACAATGAATTGCCTAGAAGTGTTTGCAGCTCCACATGTGTAACTGAGAGAATGAAGAAGCTTACCTTAACAAAAGGTTCTTCTGCAAGTCAGCAAGTGGAAGATGATGGCTGCTGTCCAGTGGGAGTACAAGATACTCCTGTTGCTGAAGAAGACCAAGAGGAGCAGCTGAATGAAGAAATTGAAGGTGTACAACCAGAATACAGGCTGCCTCCAGCAAATAGGCATTTAAAAGATCATCCAGCCAATCAAATTATTGGAGATCGCAGACAAGGGGTACAAACAAGGAGCAAGAATCTAAGTTCAGTTCTCTACTCCAGCTTTCTATCCTAAATAGAGCCAAAGAAATTTGAAGATGCAATCCTAGACCCTCATTGGATTAAGGCCATGCAAGAGGAGCTGAACCAGTTCAAAAGATGCAAAGTCTGGGAGCTAGTTACTAAACCAAAGGACCATAACATTATTGGAACTAAGTGAATCTTTAGGAACAAGTTGGATAAGAATAGAATTATTATTAAGAATAAAGCTAGACTAGTTGCAAAAGGATATAGACAGGAAGAAGGTATTGATTTTGATCAAACCTTTGCTCCAGTAGATAGACTGGAAGCAATAAGGATGTTCCTTGCCTATGCAACATATCAAGGATTTAAGGTATATCAAATGGATGTTAAGTCAGCTTTTCTGAATGGAAACCTGAAGAAAGAAGTCTATGTAGAGCAGCCATCAGGTTTTGTAGATTCTCTTAAACTTGATTATGTATATAGACTTAGGAAGGCTTTGTATGGGTTAAAACAAGCCCCTAGGGCTTGGTATGAAACCCTGTCTAGTTTCCTCATTGAGAACAAATTCTCAAGGGGGAAAATAGACAAGACTCTATTCCTTAGGGAATCCAGAGGTAAGATTATCTTAGTCCAAATATATGTAGATGACATCATATTTGGGTCTATAGAAAGTAGTCTTTGCAGAAAGTTTGCAAAACTCATGTAAGGATAATTTGAAATGAGCAGTATGGGGGAACTTAAGTTCTTCTTGGGTCTCCAAGTTAGACAGACTGAGGATGGTTTATCTATATGCCAGTCTAAGTTCACCCTATAATTGATAAGGAAGTATGGTATGGAATCATCCACTACCATGAAAACTCCTATGGGGTCAACAATGTCTTTATGCAAAGATGATGCAGGGAAACCTGTAGATGAAACTTTGTATAGAGGGATAGTTGGCTCCCTACTATATTTGACTACAAGTAGACCAGATACCATGTATGCTACATGTGTCTGTGCTAGGTACCAAGCTTGCCCTAAAGAATCTCATTTGACAGCAGTCAAAAGAATTTTGAGATATCTTAAGGGCACTTATTATCTAGTCCTTTGGTACCCTAGGAATGGAGATTTTGAACTGACAGGTTATTCAGATGCAGATTTTGCAGGCTGCAAGGAAGATAGGAAAAGTACAACAAGAACCTGTCAATTTCTAGGTGGAAGGCTGATATCATGGAGTAGCAAGAAGCAGACTAGTGTGGCTATCTCCACAGCTGAGTCAGAGTATGTTGTTGCAGGAAGCTGCTGTGCACAACTACTATGAATACAACACCAGCTAGAAGATTATGGTATTCGAGTAAGTAGAACACCTTTATTTTGTGATTCTACTAGTGCCATTTCTATTGCAAATAATCCTTTCTCTCATAGTGGGACTAAGCACATAGAAATAAAATACAATTTTCTAAGAGAACATGTGGAAAAAGAAGATATTTCCCTAGAGTATGTTAAGACAGAAAATCAGTTAGCTGATATGTATACTAAGCCCTTAGATGAAACCAAATTCAATAAATTTAAAATTGAATTAGGGATGATAAACTTAGAATAGTTTATAAAATTTGGCTAAGTAAAATGGTGTCGACACACAGAGTTGTCTGTGTCGACACATAGATGTGGTGTCGACATTTCAGAGAAATGGTGTCGACACATCTAGGAAGTCTGTGTCGACACTTCAGAGAATTAGTGTCGACACATGCAGTGTAGGTGTCGACACATCTAGGGTGGTGTCGACACATATATAAGTGTCGACACATATATTCTGTCGACTATACTTGTGTCGACACATAGTTGTCGAGACATTAGTAGTAAGTGTCGACACTTTTCAACAGTGTCGACACAATTTAAGTATTTTGACGCGCCTTTTCACCTTCGATTCTAGAAAGGTATAAATAGGTTTTCCACAGTGTTTGTCGACACGCTCATCTTAGTCTCGAGACCAAACTTGTGTGTCGACATCTCTCTTCTCTAAATTCAAAATTTCTTCAAACCCTAATGGCGCCCAAGCTAGAAGAGAACATTAATGAAGGATATGAGCTCGTATGACACGCCTTTGATGACGCGGAACCCGAAATCAAAGGTGTGGTAACCCTAATTACCGAGACTGGATTAGAATACCTTGTATCAGAACCTATCAAGATCTGGAAGAAGGAGGTCCTTGAATTCTTGAGTGCAGCTACTCTTGATGAATTAGGGCTTAAGATTAGGTCCAGAGTTCATGGGACCAAAGTCAAGGTCACACAGAAAAGTCTAAGGAAGGTACTTAAACTACCAAGAACAATAGAGGAAGAAGATGTATCTGCTTCTAAGAATAGAGAGGCATTGAGATGGTGTGGACTGGATTCAAACCTGAAAATTGGATCAGTTTTCAACAGAAAAGGGATGAACATTCAAGGAAAGTTTCTATCTGAAATAGTAGGAAAAGTAATACTGAGCAAGCCTGGTGGGCATGATAGAATATCTGCTCATATGTTCAGTCTGATGACAAGAATAATTTTCCAGCTTACGACTGACTGGTCAGTAGTACTGTTTGATAAGATAAAAGAGAGCATGAAGAAACCCAATCTGGGAAGAATTCTGAGTCTATACCTAGCTGGAAGTATTCCTGAGGTGATGAATCAAGCTGCTGGTTCAAAGATAAACCACATGAGGAGAATGGATGTCAGAATTTTCTCAAGATGGGATAGGGTGCTGACAAAGGAACTGCCATCTCCAGTAAAGGACACACCTCAGAAGAAGAAGAAGAAGAAGAAGAAGAAGACAGCCATTGTGGCTTCTGAATCCTCTAGCAGCTCTGAAGAGCAAGTGGTGTTTAGTTCTGATGATGAACAGGGAAGAAATGTTGAACAGTCTCCATCAAGACAAGAAGATGCACAGAGGTAGGGGGAGCTACCCTCAGCTAGCCCAATTCACCAAGATCCACTCCAGGGGGAGCCTCTACTTGTGGAAGAGCCAACCCCACTAGAGAGTGAAAGGGCTACCCAAACCATTCTATAGGTAATCACTGAAATTAGTCAATTAGATTTCACTATTGAGGATGAAGTTTTGACTGATTCATACCTAATGTTCATCAGTAAACACAGATACAACCTCAACCACAAGATGTTGTCATGGAGGACACATCTGTTGCTGATAAAGTGGTTGATGAGATCAGAGATTCTCCAGCCCATTCTCAACAGGAATTCACCTTAGAGGAGCTATTCCCTGATCTTCTACAGACAGACCTTGAGAGAGAAATAGCTGCTGTTGAGGGGGAGAAGGCAAATATTGAGGGGGAGCATGTGGAGATTATAGAGGAAACTGCAAGCAAGGAGACTGAGGAGCCAAGAGATGCTAAAGGGCTACCAAGGACTGAGAAGGATTCACATCCTACTCCTAAGGATAGAGTAGACATAGTCAGTACTTCTGCATCAGAAGATGAAGAGGCTGTTAGAGCCAAGAAAAGGAAGTTCCAGGTCTTCAAGAGAAGAAGCCAGAACTATAAGAAAGCAATACAGACAATTGCTCCACAGCCTGCCACCACTACTGATTGTTGTTCTCTGATGGTAGCCTTGCAAATCAAGCTCGATGAGCAAAGGAAGGCTTTACAAACCTATATGGATGAAGGCCATAAGTCACTTCAGTTTGATCTTGCACAAGACATCAAATCTATCAGATTTGAAGTGAATCTCAACAAGAAGGAAATGACTGATTGTTTCCATAAAGGAGGAAATACAGTAGTCTATCTGGCCACTCATCAAGAGAACATCAAGAAACAGGTTGATGAAATTGTAGTGAAGCAAGGCTATGTCCTGGAAAACCAGATAAGGATGAATGATAATCTCACTGCTTCACATAATGTCATTGTAACTGAAATGAAAAATATAAGTACTGCACAACCTACAGTAAGTGCCACTGCCAAAGAAGAATTTGATAAGAAATTACAGGAGAGTCTCACTGCTGTGAAAACTGCCATTGAAGATTCTCAGAAGGCTATTTCTGCCCAGCTTCAGAAGTTCAAACCTTTTTATAAGGATGGAGTACACTATCTGAATGCTCAAATAAGATTCCAGAAAGATGATCTTAGGGATCATATCGAAAGAGAAGTCATAAAGGGGGAGATGGTACTAGTCAAAGCCGGCTCTGATCATGCCAAATGGATTTCAAATTCCATCAGAGCCACCCTTGGATATCCACCTTTATGTGATGATGACAATGTGGCAGAGTCTAGAACAAATCCTGCATACTTTGGAGGAGAGCAAGCTGAAGTGGCTCAAGTGATATATCCTACTGCAGATTTTGACATGATACATCAGGAGGTACAGTCTATGTATAGTCCTCCTGAGGGTAATCAGAATATCGTTATTGAGAAAGTTGTTCAGCCTGTGCCAGAGGCAATCTTAAACGAGCAATAGGCTTTGTTAAAAGAACAAGAGGCCCAATTATCTAAGAAAAGATTCAGAGAGCAAGCTGAATTAAGGCCAGATTTTGAACAATGGAGCCCCACTTCCAGGAATATCATCTTGACTGCTTGGAAGGCTGCTAAGGACAATGTCCTGGATAGAGGCAAGTGGTATTCTGACCTGGAGTGGAGAAAACATGAGAATAGGCAGGAGGCTATAGTACAATATAGAAGGAAGGCTAAACTGGGAAAGCTACCTCCTAATGCACAGGAGCCTAGCAAGTATTTCCCTAAGTCTTATCACTATTTTGAAAGAAAGAAGATAAAGGCTGAAGAGCTGAAAAAGAAGGATCTCAAAGGGAAGAAGCCTGCTGCTGCTGATGATAATGAAGCTCCAGTTCAAGCAAAGATTCAATCTGGAAAGGGCATTGTAATCAAGGAACCAGAGCAGCCATATAATAGCATTTTCTTAACTTTACAATTTGTAATCATTTGTTTTTAACTCTATGTAAACTTTTAATTCATGAATATGTTGGAATTTGTAAGAACAATGTTATGTGTTCAATCTATTACATTAATTATTCTGAGATAATTGTCTATACATGTTCTGTTTATACATGTTTAAGTTTTTACCCTGTCATATATTACTGTTTTACATCATATTAAAAATTTGGTATATATGGTGTATATCATTGACTAAGGGTTATGACTTCTCCAAATAAGGGGAGATTGTTGGGTACATTGGAATATATGAACTTGATTTGAAGAAGCCTCACCCTACTCAATGATATACATCAAGATGTATTTGATGTGCTTTGAGTTTATTTGTGCAGGTTAAGTAATTGCAGGGAAAGCATAAAAGTTTCTAAGTCCATGTGTCGACACCTAGAAGAAAAGTGTCGACACTTAAGAAGGCTTGTGTTGACACCCAGAGAAGCTGTGTCGACACTTGGAGTAATTGTGTCGACACCAGGAAGGCAGAGTCGACACCAGAAGAAAAGTGTCGACACAAACAGGTTGTGTCGACACACAATGAAGAATTGTCTACATAATCAGTGTCGACACTTAGGAGCAGTGTCGACACCCAGATAAACTTGGTCGACTGCAAAAGTGTCGACACTAGGAGGCTGTGTCGACACTCAGCAAACTTCAACAAAGTTCAAGTACATGTGTCGACACTAGGAGGCTGTGTCGACACTCAGCAAAGTATCAACACATGAAGAATGTGTCGACACAAAGGAGATGTGTCAACATTCAGCAAAGTCTCAACACATAAAGAATGTGCCGACACAAAGGATATGTGTCGACACTCAGCAAAGTCTCAACACTTGAAGAATGTGTCGACACAAAGGAGATGTGTCGACACTCAGCAAAAGTTTCAACACAGAAGGCATGTGTCGACACAGAGAAGATGTGTCGACACTTAGCAAGTTTCAACAAAAGAAGATGTGTCGACACAAAGGATTTGTGTCGACACTTAGCAGAATTCAACTAAGTATTAAAGAAGAAGATTTGTGTCGACACACAGGATCAGTGTCGACACATTCTGAAGAAGTAGTGTCGAGAAGCAGTTACAACAACACAAGGAGTTGTGTCGACACCATGAAGGCTAGTGTCGACACTTAGTCTACTTGTGTCGACACTTAGTCTATTTGTGTCGACACATAAAGACTATCTGTCTCGACACTTTCAGACAGTGACAGATATTTCAAGAAGTGACTGGATGACTTGACAGCTGCCATTTTAACCGGTCAACTGCTACTGTCAGAGCTGTTAGAAGATTGTTAGAAACCGGATCAGCCGGTCACCATGAAGAAAGCTTATATAAAGGCTTATTCCTTCAACAGAAGGGAATCAATCAATGAAGTGAAAAATAACGCAACAAGAAGAAGACCTTCAAGTGAAGATCTAAGAAGTTGGAGAGAGAGCTCCTTCTAAGAAGTGCAGTTGCTGAACCGGGATGCTAAGTTAGATTCATATTGAGATCTGAATCTCAAGACAACAGTTGATTGAAGATCATCTGCATAGAGATACAACCCTACTGTGTTCTAATTCAAGAAGCTTTGAATAAAGACAAGGGAGGTTGATCTCTGCCAAGTTCTTCCAAGAACTCATCAAGAAGCCAGTCAACTCATCTCTCTCTATCAAGAGTTGTGGTTATATACTTTGTATTTTCTAATTTCTGTAGGATCTTGTATAGATCTGAGTTGTAAGCCTAAATCTATAAAGGCTGAGGTAGGGCCTGTCAGCCTGAGTGTAGGAGAATCATTTCTCTGAGTGTAGGCCTTGTTGAAGGCTGAGGTAGTGCTGTTGTGCCTGAGTGTAGGTCTTGTTGAAGACTGAGTGGTAGGGCTTGGTGCCTGAGTTGTAGGAGTGAGATCACTCTGAGTTGTAGGAACCTGTTTGGGGTTCTGAGTTATAAGATCTGAGGATCTGAGGAGAAGTGGAGAAGTTAGGCCGAATCTAGTACACTACTAGATAGGCGAAGGGGGAAAGTGGATGTACCCAGACCTTAGGGAACCACTATAAATCTTGTGTGCACTCTGTGAATGTATGCTTGTATGGTTGTTGTGCTGTGATACTTGTAGAATTGCAATTACTGTTCTGTATTTCTGCTTTTAAAGTTAAAAAAGATATAGGTCACCTATTCACCCCCCTCTAGGTGATTAGACACTGTTTCTTTCAGTTTTCTCTCTCATATTGAACCTCAATCCATTCATGATTCAGAGAAAGATCCCCAATGGATTATTGCAATGCAGGAGGAATTAAATCTGTTTGAGAGATGTAGAGTTTGGAATTTGGTTCCAAGA
This sequence comes from Platanthera guangdongensis, assembly GCA_039583875.1. NCBI lineage: Eukaryota > Viridiplantae > Streptophyta > Magnoliopsida > Asparagales > Orchidaceae > Platanthera > Platanthera guangdongensis. The sequence continues at coordinate 65,407 of JBBWWR010000044.1, forward strand.
CCACAAAACTACCCAGTTATTGGAACCAAATGGGTATACAGAAATAAGCTTGATGCCCAAGGAGTTATTGTGAGAAACTGGGCTAGACTTGCTGCTCAAGGCTACATGCAAGAGGAAGGAATAGATTATGATCAAACCTTTGCTCCTATTGCAAGGTTAGAAGCCATAAGAATATTCCTAGCCTATGCAGCCTACAAAAAATTCAAGGTCTATCAAATGGATGTGAAGAGTGCATTCTTGAATGGAGTATTAAAAGAAGAGGTTTATGTTGAACAACCTCCAGGTTTTGTCTCTCCAACTCATCCTTTGCATGTATTCTAGTTGCATAAAGCTCTCTATGATCTAAAGCAAGCTCCAAGAGCTTGGTATGAGACCTAGCAAGCTTTTTATTAGAGCATAAATTCATTATAGGCATAGTAGATAAAATACTTTTCACTAGACATCATAAGGACCAAATCTTGTTAGTACAAATATATGTGGATGACATCATCTTTGGGTCTACTAATTCAAAATTATGCAAGAGGTTTTCTGACCTCATGCATTCCAAATTTGAAATGAGTAGCATGGGTGAGCATTCTTATTTCCTTGGTCTCTAAGTGAAACAGCTCCCTGATGGCATCTTCATCTCCCAAGCTTAATATGCTAAAGAGCTTATCAAAAAGTTTGGGATGGCTGATGTCTCAGCAAAGAAAACACCTATGGCTACAAATGCTGTGATTGACTCTGATGCATCAGGGAAACCTGTAGATCAAAAACTATATAGGGGCATTGTTGGGTCCCTACTATATCTCATAGCTAGCAGACCTGATATCATGTTTGTCACATGCCTTTGTGCTAGGTTCCAGGTGAACCCTAAAGAATCTCACCTTATTTTCCTAAAAAGAATTTTGAGATATATAAATGGTTGTCCTAGTCTAGGCCTATGGTATCCCACAGAATCAGAATTTGAGTTAACTGGATACTCAGATGCTGATTTTACTGGATGCAGGGTGGACAGAAAAAGTGCCTCAGGAACTTGCCAGTTTCTTGGTATGAGATTAGTGTCCTGGTTTTGTAAAAAGCAATCCTCTGTATCAACCTCCACTACTGAGGCAGAATACATTGTAGCTGGTAGCTGTTGCTCATAAATGCTGTGGATACAAAACCAATTACTAGACTATGATCTCAACTTAAATAATTCAACTCTACTTTGTAATAACACAAGTGCTATAGCCATAACACAGAATCCAGTCCATCACAGTAGGATAAAAAATATAGACCTTAGATATCATTTCATTAGAGAGTGTGTAGACAAAAATAAAATTAATATTGTCTATATATACACTGATTTACAAAGAGCTGATATATTCACCAAACCTCTGGATGAGAAAAATCATGTATTCTTTCTAAATCAGCTTGGAATGATAAATGAAGAAGATTTAGTCTAAGTTCTGTCTGCACTCGACGAATTTTCCAAAGTTCGTCGAACGGAGTTCGACGAACCGGGGAAAGTTTGAGAGATCTTCATCGAACAGAGGTCGACGAACTCTCTGTGAGTGAAACAATTTTCATCAACCGGAGATCGACGATCTTGCTTCAGAAGATATTCATCGAACGACGCTCGACGAATTGTCTTCAACTCTTCAGGATGAGATCAACGAATTATTTACTTCTAAATCATTTCGTCGAACTCAGTTCGAAGAATTGTTTTTGTTTTCGTGGAATGAAGTTTGTCGATTCATATTCTGGAAAACCTTATATCTAGGTTTTCTTCGACCTCCATCCCGCGCTTTCTGTTCTCTTGCACTTGATCACTGTTTCTCTCTTTTGCAGGTGATTCCATGGCGATTCCAGCAGGAGCTCTAGCCGCTATGAAGTTTGACACTGGTTTTGATGTCGACTTCGAATCGTTCCAGCACTCGAATCCAATCTTTCTATATATTCTGGAACTTCTGGAAGAACAAAATTTGAAGAACTTGATGACAACAAGGATAAAGTTGGCAGGAACAGAAATCAGAGAATGAGTCTATACTTCATCCACTTCTGAAGACAATACTATGACAGGATCAATCGTGGGTAACAGTGTTTCCTTAACTCCCGCAGTTCTAACTAAAATCTTTGGTTTGACAAATGGAGAAGAGGAATTAGAAATTGATTCTGAAGAGTTTGATACGATGCTAAATCTGATGGGTTATGCTGGTGACAACCCAAATAAATTGTTTAAGAAACATCTGTCTGCAGCGTACATATTTCTGGCAGACATTGTTGGGAAGGTCTTGCTTGGCAAGCATAGTGCCCATGACTACATCACAAGGCATCAGTTCTTGGTCATGTGTGCAGTGATAAATAAGAAGCAAGTGGATTGGGCTCAGATACTCTTCGATCTGATAAAGAAGAAAAATAATAAGAAAGAAGTGTGTTTTGGACGGATCCTAGGGATCTTCCTCAAGGAGAAGCCTGCTGAATCCCTGTCTCCCAGACCATATTCATTAATGCCAGCAAAAGGCTTACATGTGCCTTGTTTGGCAGGTGGGAGAGGACCATACATAAGTCATCCAAGACTTCTACCTCTTCCACCCCAGCTTTTGAAGGCACCAGGGCTGTTAAAGCCACTCCCCAACCTTCTGAAGAGATTCATCCAACACCATCATCTCTTCAAGCCCAACTTCCAGCAACACAAATCCATCCCTCTTCCACACCTCCATCATCCCCCACTCAACCTCCTACTCCACCAGAATCTCCACATGCTTCACCAGCACCAACTCCTCCATCATCTCCACTTCCTCCTCATTTATCCTCCATAACATTTTTCAACATACCACCATCACCTCCCAATTCCCCTTTTCATCCAAACACCCACATGGAAGATGCCACCAATCCATTCCCATCAACATCTACCATCCCTCAACATGCATCCCCTCTAGATGTTCACATACCAGATGCTCCACTTCCTATCCCTCCCACAGTTCCCACTTCTACACCTTCTGCAACACCATCTACCACTCCACCACTAGACACCTCAATAATTGTTTCTCTCATTGCCCTCCTCACTCCCCTTCTCAAAACACTAATAGCAGAGGCCATTACACCTCTTGCTACTTCAATTACTACCCTATCTGCACATATCACTACCCTCACTACTGCCCCATCTTTAGTTAGGGGCATGGCTTCAAGTCTTACTGAAACCATGCAGGGGGAGATGTCTGAAGATGAAGCTGCAGTAGTTACAGCAGTAGCAGCGCCAGCAGCAGAGACAGCAACAGTAGCAACAGATTGTACAGATTATATTGATACAAATGATATTGATTTTATTAATTTTATTGATATAGATGACATGGACTTGGAAGAGTCAGTCTTTGAGACAATAACTACTGGTGGTGATTTCATTATTAATCCTACAGTTGATTTAGAGAATTTGTTGAAGAATTTTGAATTTGCAGTTTTGAGATGTATTACCGCAGAACATACTACTAAGCCATACTTGGCTATCGTACCATATACATCTCCAGTAAGTCCACAAGTTGCAAAGCAACTTAGTGATAGTTTTGCTGTTCCTGAGCCCATAGTTATTCCAGCTCCTTAAGCAATTTCTTCTGCTCCTAGTTTTGTCATGGATGACTCTCCATTGCCAGATCTAGATGATGTGATCTTGACTGACATTCAACAAAAGGAACAGGCAGTTGCTGAAAGCACTATCAAAGTCGATGACACTCCAGCTTCTTCTATGACTTCTACTCCAGCTCCTGTTGATATTCCTGCTTAAGCTCCTTCTCAACCTGATAAGCCTATCATTTCTGCTGAGACACTGAAGGTACTGAATGATTTATATGATAATCCTCAAATATCTGATGATGAGGATAGTAATGATGAGGATGATGATGATGAATCTGATGATGAACCAAAGAGGAAGTCAGTATCCAAGAAAAGAAAAGCTCCTTCTCCTCCTATTCCTAAGCCTAATCCAAACAACGACACTCTTTATTACATTCTTCAAAAGATAACACCATATAAAGGGATGGCAGCTTGGATGTGGCTGTCCAAGAATCAACAGAAGGAGAGGAAGAAAAGCAGAAGATACTCACCTCCTCCAGTTCAAAGATATAGAAAAGATCCACCTCCTCCTCCTCCTCTAGCAGCAGGAGACTCTGGTTTAGCATCTCAAAGATCTCCTTCTATTACCCAGACCTATCAAAGGAAAGACAGATCTTCAAATCCTCCTCCAGCTGGATCATCTGATAAGCATTCATCCTCTCAAAGGTCTATTACTTCAGGAACGTCAAAAGTAAAGTTTAGTGAAGTCCCACCTCCCAGGTCTTTATACTCCTGTCAGAAACAACAACATACAGTGTCTACAAATTTCCAGGACCAATCTACTCAGTTCAGAATCTCTTCTCTAAAGTCAGACCAGGTAGCAAATTCAGAGAGACCTCCTTCTCCTCCTCTTGATCCTAAGCTTGACCCCAACTTCAGAATGGCAAGGTTTAATGAATTAATTGGGCTCTCTCAAATGAATAAAGCCAGGAAAGAAGGTCAATACCCCTCTAAATTCACTACTATGTCATCATATAGAGAGAAAGAACTTAACAGATTGCAGGTCAACAAGAAATTATTTAATCCATCAGAGTATATGTCTCTTCATCCTGAAGTAGTTGTCCCCATGGCTACATCTCTGAAGATTATAGGGGCCGCTAACATGACCATGACCAGTGTGCAAGCTTCAGATCCTAACAGAGAAATAATATTTACAAATACAGGAGACAAGAGCAAGGATGCAATGCCAAAGGAAAAGAAGCAGAAGAAGTGATTTTGAACTCTATTTATCTTTCTGCATTATTTATAACTGCTTTATATTTTCTGAACAAAGCTCGTGTATATATATATCTGTTGCATGTGTTATGTATCTCTGCCAGATATATGTTTTTTCTGCTTTGTTTATTTTCAGTTTAAGTCTGAGTCTGTGTTTAGTAACCTCACCAAAATAGGGGGAGATTGTTGGATCCCTAGTTTGATTTGGGCTAGGTTCACTAACTTAGGATCTTGTGACCCACAATGTATAGTCAGGGTCATACTTGTGTCCTAGACTCTAGGCCAAGTCCTTAGAGTCAACATCACATGGACCAGCTACAACAAGACTGCCAGAGACTCAAGACTTAGAAGATTTCAAGAATCTGTAAAGTGAGTTCGACGTTCGTCGAACTCAGGTCGACGATAGTCGTGCTCAGCTCGACAATCTCAGAGTAAATTATCTAAGCTAAACTCGACGAACTTGGTACTCACGTCGACAAAAACTTGGACACTACAACAACACTTCAAGTTCAGAAAACATCAAGATATTCTAAGTCCTTAGTATCAGACTTTGGTCGACGAACTTAGTTCTAACCTCGATGAACTTTATTCTTTGGTCGACGAATCTTTGGACTACTACAACACTCTGTCAAGACTATGTTCTCTAGTCTCAGGTCGACGAACTCAATTCTCTGCCCGACAAATTATGGACTCTGTACTTCAACACTTTCATTCAGAAATTATTCTAAGTCCAGACTGAACTCCAGTCGACGAACACATTTACCAGCTCGACGAAATTCAGACACAGATAGACAAAGTTCAGAAAAGACAGCAGTTCAGTTTCCAGCTCGACGATCATGGAACTCAGCTCGATGAACAGAAGTCATTTGGTCGACGAACACAATATCTCAGCTCGACGAACTGTGGACTCAATTTGACGATTTCTGTCAACTGTTCGACCATTCCAGACTGAGTCATTTCCAGCTCTGTCCCCATGATTACTGCAATAATTCCTGAGTAATAAATTCTCTAACATTCTCTGAATATAACCGTTAGAGGAGCATTGATTAGGATATTCTCCAGGATTATTGCTTGCCATTTTTCCATGGGACAGTTGGGGAAATTATTCAATGTTGCTTATTCTCTAGGCCATCAGCAGTGAATGTAGATGGAATTCAAAATTTGAAAGACCAGTTTCCCCAGGAAAATATAAAAAGAGATTTTTCTCTTTTCTCTCATATAGCACAATAGACAGATAAAAAGAAAGTTAGAAAAATATCCAGAGAGAAGATTTCTGAATCAGACAAGAAAACTCAACCCGTCTGTTCTCAGTCTGACATAAGATTTCTGATACTGAAGAAGAAGAACAATCATTCAAATATCAAGAGTCTTCATTCTTCAAACTCTCCAGGACACTTCACAGGACAACAAATCTTCCATCTGTCAAAGAAGTTCCTGAATATCTCTCTGATCAAGGCTGAAAGCTTGAAGGCCTACCACCCTGTGCAAAGCTCCAGTTCTCCTGAACTCTTCTACGTCTCAGGGGAGCTTTGACAACATCACTGAATCCACATAGTCTTCTCATTGTGATTGAGAAAAGAGGACTTTCATCACTCTCTCATCCCCACCTCTGTAAAGGGTTGTCATCTCCCTTCAAAAGTGATTCCTGGTTACAAGTCACCTGATCAAAAGACTTGAGGGTTTGGTTTTTGAGCACCTGATCAAAAGCTCATTGTTGTCAGACACCTGATTAAAAATCTGAGTGGTTTTCTACCAGGGTGATAGAAGAGTGGATGTACCCATGTTGGGGAACCACTATAAAATTTCTTGTGTCGTCTGGTTGCCTCTTTTCTTTTTGTTCTTGCTGTGCTTGCATTTTTAGGACTACTATGTGATTATTTACTTTAGTTTAATTCTGCACATTTTAATTACAGCAGAAGCTGTAACAGTTTTATAATGACCTATAAATACTCTATTCACCCCCCCTCTAGAGTATATTAGATCTAACACACCACTTTCAGTCCGGCCTAGTCCTTGCGGACTCGGCGGGCTAGGTTGTGCTAGCTGCGAGCTGGGGTGGTGACTCTATTCACTAGGGCGGCGACCACACTCGTCACCCCGCATATACATAGACCCCCTGACACTTATACAGTAGCTGAGTGAACAGTAAGTTGAGCACAAATCAATTGTTGCGGACTCGGTTTTTCAGGTCGCACGGTTTGAGAAGTATTAACTAGTTGGTGATTGCAGGTTATGCGACAAGCACTGTGAAGCCAGGTGTCTGGTTCTGATCAAGGTTAGGATGCAGTGAAGCTTGCGATTTACAATCAACGGTTAAAGCAGGTCGCATTTGGCGGCCAACCACTCCTCTCTCAATCAATTGAAGTCTAAGTTCAATAACCAAGTCGCCGGTCTCGACGGGCTTGGCGGTTTGTTCATTCAGTTCGTCGGCGGCTGTTAGAGCGGGCGTCAGCAGAACAATAGGTTGTCCGTGGTTTGTGCGGACTCCGCAGTTCAGTGATAGCAGCAGCGACTTGGCGGTCTCTGCAAACTTGGTGGACTCAGTAGTCTCCGAGGCAGTCTGTAACACCCCCTATCCGTCGTATAGCATATAGCAGTAGGTCCAGTCGGGGCCCGACGCCATATACCACAAATAGACTAGGTGGTTACTCAATGGAAACCGTCCAACTAATATACAACGTCCTACACAGAGTCATTTTAGCAGAAGCAATTTTAGTAGTTGCAAATAAAATAATCCAGCTACTAGCATGAATGTCAACTAAAAAGCCAACAAGAATGAACGTACAAATACACAAGTACTGGCCTTAAGGCCTTACAATAGTTTGATTGAATATAAATGTTTTCCAAACCTCGACACGCAGGCCGGCCATACATGAATAACAGAAAACACTCAAAAATTAGGCCTTCGAGGGCCGGCTTAGCAACTTGGGCTTTAGCCCGCTATTTAGCACTCGGCTCCGCAGCACCTGCAAGCAACAATCCACCGCACGGTGGCAAACAAAGACAACGGTCAGCTATGCTGACCAAATTATAACGATCTCGCCCCAACTCGGGGCATTGTTGCTCCTTTCCTGCACTTTGTTAGCATAATCCAGCAGTATAGTATTATAACACAACAACATAGGCGTAGGCACTCACGGCCACACACCCCGTGCACTCAGGGAACATTTTCGATGGATCAGTCAATGTCACGTCAATTTAAGCCATAGACACCCTAGTCTCACCACCGCCACTTGGACGGCCAATCTGTTGGATCCCTAGTTGATTTGGGCTAGGTTCACTAGCTTAGGATGTGACCCATCATGTATAGCCAGTGTCAGGTTTGTGTCCTAGAGTCTAGGCCAAGTCCTTAGAGTCAACTTCAGTTGGACCAGCTATCAACAAGACCATCAGAGACTCCAGACTTAGAAGATTTCAAGACTAAGTAAAGTGAGTTCGACGTTCATCGAACTCAGCTTGACGAAAGGTGTTCGGCGCTCGACAATCGTGAGACATTTCTTGGTACTGAGCTCGACGATCTTTGTTCTCTGTTCGACGAAGACTGAGTTTCTTCAACAAGCTAAAGTCAGGACAACTCCAGATTTTTCTAAGTCCAATTTCAAGATTTGGTCGACGAACTAGAATCTAAGCTTGACGAACTTGGACCTCAAGTTCACAGCTTCTCAGATCGATGAATGCAGTACTCTACTCGACGAATTCTGAATTCAGAGGACTTGTGTCGACACCAGTTTATGTCGACACCAGAAGATTTGTGTCGACACCAAGATCAATCAGTCGACACCAACTTATGTCGACACTGAATATCAGTAAATGCGAAATATTTTGACTAAGTCCAGAACTGTTCTCTGCTCAACGATTTGTGGTCTACGATTTGATTCCTTCTCAGTCAGAGACTTTTCAGATTCTAAGTCCTCAATCATTCTCAGTTCGACGAATGATCATTCTCAGTTCGACGAATGATGATTCTCAGCTCGACGAATGAAGATTGTCAGTTCGACGAAAATTGAAGCAGAATTGACAAGATTTCCCTTGAAGACTATCGCTATTATCTGGTCGACGAACCCAAGCTCAGCTCGACGAACTATGAACTCAGCTTGACGATTGGTGTTCTTCGTTCGACGATTCCAAACTAGGTCTTCTCCAGTGTCCCCGTCTCTTTTCTTGGCAATGATTCCTGAGTAATTAATGTCAGATCTTCTCGGAATGTTACCGTTAGAACTCGCATTGACTATGGACTATTACATGCCATTTTTCCATGAGACAGTTTGGGAAATCATTGATTGCCGCCTCCTTCCAAGGCCGACTGCAATTACTGCTCAACATTCAAATTTCCAATGTTCCTCAGTCAGCAAAAATACACACAAAAAGAAAAGGATTAATCAGTAAGAGATACAATCAGCAATACAGACACACAAATAGATTACACAGAACAATAATCTTACAACAATCAAAAGTTCTTCTCTGCAATCAGCCCAGGTCAGAGAACATCTTTAAGAAGAAGAAGAACAATCAATTACTATCAAGAGTCTTCTTCCTTCAATCCTATAGGACAACTTCAAAAGGACAATAAAACTCTATCTGTCAAAGAAGTTCCTGAAGCAATCTCTGGTCCAGGCACTCAAGATTTCAAGACCTATCACCCTGAAGCAGTGCTCCAGTTTTCCTGATCTCAGGGGGAGAAAATCTGCTAACATCAATCCACAGTCTTCTCAATTGCTATTGAGAAAGAGAAGACACCATCACGTCTATTCCAACTTCTGTACAGGGTTTTAATTCCCTTCAAAATTATTCCTGGTTACAAGTCTCCTACCAGAAGACTTGAGCTTTTGGTTTTTGAGCACCTGAACAAAAGCTCATTGGTGTCAGGCACCTGATCAAAAACCTGAGTGGATTCTACCAGGGTGGTAGAAGAGTGGATGTACCCAGGTTGGGGAAACACTATAAAATTTCTTGTGTCGTCTGGTTGCCCTTTTTTTCTTTTTTTTTTTGTTTTGGCTGTTGCTCTGTAATTGTTTAGGGTTGCTGTGGCTTCATTGTTTACTTACTGAAGCTGTTCACTTTAGGAATACAACAAAAGTTGTAAAGAACATTTAAAGATGAGACATTACTTATTCACCCCTCTCTAGAGTATTTTCGATCTACCTTACACTTTCAATTGGTATCAAAGCGGGGTTGGTTAAAATACCACACCTTTAAAGATCAAGTGGTTTGTATAGGCTAACACCTGAATCATAAAGATCCCTCTAGTT